>CAUYQV010040556.1:0-39365 GCA_963574575.1 Galagoides demidoff
GTTTTAAAACTATAACTGAGAAAATGACATGAAGGCTGTGTTGATCAGTTTGATGGAAATATTTCGGATTGCATGCGAAAACCCCACACTGTACCCCAGAAGTGCATTAATGTACATAGTTACCATTCAATAAAATTAAAAAAAAAAAATTGCTGGCAAAAAAAAACTTCACACTAAAGTAACTTTTGTTAGAGATATTTCACAATAATGACAGTGCAAAAGAAAAAATGTTGGAAGTAATCCATATTAAGAAAGGAGTATGATAATGCATAAAAAAGACATTCGTTGCATATTATAAGACGGATGATGTAATAACACAGGGAAGACATGCCCTGTTCAGACTACTCAGGATATGCAGTTTACAAAGGAATAACACACTCTGTTTCTCAGGGTTTCTAATGTTCTAAATTCCAATGTTTCCAATACTCATTCACTTTATTTTTTTTCTATAAGCTTATGCAAAAAACCGGGGGAGTTTTTAATGTTTTGGCAAAAAGTTAAGGTCATAAACTCATGGTGTTGTGCCCCACACAACCCCAGAGCTGCCTGAAGTTTGATAATGAAAAATCCTCATGGCTCGGCGCCTGTGGCTCAAGTGGCTAAGACTCCAGCCACATACACCTAAGGTGGCGGGTTCGAATCCAGCCCGGGCTGCCAAACAACAATGACAGCTGCAACCAAAAAAAATAGCCAGGCGTTGTGGTGGGCGCCTGTGTTCCCAGCTACTTGGGAGGCTGAGGCAGGAGACTCGCTTGAGCCCAGGAGTTGGAGGTTGCTGTGAGCTGTGGTGCCACAGCACTCTGCCCAGGGGGATAGCTTGAGGCTCTGTCTCAAAAAAAAAAAAAAAAAAAAAGAAAAGAAAAGAAAAATCCTCATGTACATTTCACTGGGATTATTTTTTACACTCGTGAGTATGAGATAATCACATGACTCAGGTTTCTTGGTATTCTTAAGTACTGTTGCATATTCCTATGTATTTTGAGACAGACAGTTATGGACTATTTAGTGATTTTTTTGTGTCTGTCCCCTAAACCTGAATACACATATGAATTGTGGCCCTTGGTTCTTCTTAATTTATTAAAGATCCTGACCTTTGCCATATAACTTTTCCCTAAGAGTTACATGGAAGCGTTATATGGAAAGCTAGGTACTCTCGTTTTTCATTCATTCAACGCATACTTGTTTTGATCCATTTTACACCCGGCAATGGTTGATGGTAGTTACTACCGTAAATGAAGGTAAATGCAAAGGGACAATAAACTAAGCCAATGCTTTTTGCTTTATTCTTTTCTCCTAATAGGGCTACCATAAAGCTTTGGCCAAACTAAGACTGAAAAAAAATACCGTGGATGACATTTCAGAGAGTCTGCGGCAAGGGGGAGGCAAGTTAAACTTCGATGAACTTCGACAAGATCTCAAAGGGTAAGAATCACACTTCCTGAGGCCCTGGGAAGTTCTTGCTTCCAAAGATGAGTTCTTGGTGATAAGGATTTCTCTGGCCTGAGCACTCACAGAAAGGTATGCTTGTTGTCAGAGTCAGGTATCTTCTGGATTATGTTGTTAGAGGAGGATGGCTCCCTCTCCTGCAGCCACTTCTCCTTCCCTCCTGCAGCTTGTTGGCTCTGTGTACAAGGATGATTTCACTCTTATCCTCTCAATAATTTCAGGAAGGGCCATACTGACGCAGAGATTGAAGCAATATTCACAAAGTATGACCAAGATGGAGACCAAGAACTGACTGAACACGAGCACCAGCAGATGAGAGATGACTTGGAAAGAGAGAGGGTGGGTCCAGTTCAGGAGAACCTGATTTGATTCGGCTCCCACAATGCACCGGCCACTCTCCAGAGGCGAGGGCTGCTAAGAATCTCCTGTACTCACCGCCCACCCCGCTACTTCAATCCGTTTGTGCATTAGTTCTCTGGAATTCCATAAAAAATGGATTAAGTTGTCATGATATAAAAAAGTCAAACTGAAGAGTGCTGCAAAACAAAAGTCAAACTGGTAGATTATGGATGAAGCTAGAAGAATGCATTCCATAAAAACTACATGTGCTTATTAAGTTTTTGGCTATATGTTCTGCCCTAAGATTTCCTGTAATCAATTTGAAAGAGAAGCCTGATTAGTTGCATATCTCACAGAGTGCATAAGAGTGAGAAAAAAAATGTATCAAGAGATACAAAAGTATTCTAGTATTCAACCTAGCTACTTAGGTTGTTAACATTTAATAGTAAAATAAAATTAACAGGAGGAAACATCTAGAACAGTGGTTTCTAAATGCTGCTTCACAAAACAGTGCCAATAGGGGATAAATGTCACCAGTGTCACCAGTCATAGCGAAACTTGAGTGCAGAGAAGTAAAATTTTCACAAGGCTAAATTTAGTCATTCTTATTCTGAGATGATATCTTCCAACTTTGGAACTATTGAAGTTTTATCTTTTATGAAAAGAAGGTGATACAGACTGAGCATTCTTTTTTTTTTTTTTTTTTTTTAGACAGCGTCTCAAGCTGTCACCCTCGGTAGAGTGCTGTGGCATCATAGCTCACAGCAACCTCCAACTCTTAGGCATAAGTGATTCTCTTGCCTCAGCCTCCCGAGTAGCTGGGACTACAAGTGCCCACCACAAAACCTGGCTTTTTTGTTGTTGTTGCAGTTGTCACGGCTGAGCAGTCTTAACTCAAAAATTTAAAATCTAAAATGCTCCAAAATCTAAAATGATTTGAAAACCAGCATGACACTTGTAGGCCATGGTCAAAAGAAATGCTTATTAGAGCAGTTTGGATTTGGGGTTGATCAGAGATATTGAACTAGTAACTATAATTCAAATATCACCCCCCCAAAAAACAATCTGAAACACCTCTGGCCCAAGGCATTTCAAATAATGGGTACTCAGCCTATAATATACTTCTTAATTGTATTTTTTCTTTATTTTGTGTGTGTGTGCATGTGTGTGATTGCCCCAGGCTAGAGGACTGTGGTATCATAGCTCACAGCAACCTCAAACTCCTGAGCTAACGCCATCCTCTTGCCTCAGCCTCCTAAATAGCTGGGACTATCAGTGTAAACCACCACATTCAGCTAGTTTTTCTATTTTTAGCAGAGATGGAGTCTTGCTCTTGCTTAGGCTGGTTTTGAACTTCTGAGCTCAAGCAATCCCCTCTCGTCCTCCTGGAGTGCTAGGATTACAGGTGTGAGCCACCTCGCCTGGACTCTTTATTGTGTTCTTAGTATTGTTTCTTGTTCAAAGAAAAAGTTAGTGACTTCTTGCTGGTTTTAAAATGTGTTTTTAAAATTTGCCAGTTCACGAAATTGAAAATTGTGGGAATCATAGCTGGGCGTTGTGGCGGGTGCCTGTAGTCCTAGCTATTTGTGAGGCAGGAGAATCACTTAAGCCCAAGAATCGGAGGTTGCTGTGAGCTGTGACACCACAGCACTCTATCCAGGGCAACATAGTGAGACTGTCTCTAAAAAAAAGAAAATTGTGCGCATCCCAATCTGGTGTAAACCACAAGGATGTGCTCGGTGAATGGCACACGTCCTTTTCTTCCTTACTACGTCCTTGCTAAGCTTCTGTGGGGTCTCGGTGTTCCTGCTGCTTCCTCAGAGTCTCATGTTCTTCAGGAGGACCTGGACTTGGATCATAGCTCTCTACCGCGTCCCATGAGCAGCCGGAGTTTCCCCAGAAGCCTGGATGACTCTGAAGAGGATGATGATGAAGACAGCGGACATATCTCCCGAAGGAGAGGAAGCATCTCCAGTGGGGTATCTTACGAAGAGTTTCAAGTGTAAGTATAAGTGAGTCAGCAGGATTTAGGCTGAGTAAGGTGCAAATGAGCCCGTGCATCTTCCTCATGTCTCTCAGTTCACTCCTTTCCTTACTAAACATCGATTCTTTTTTTATAACTTTTATTAGTGTTTTCTTTCTTTTGTATAATGTGTTCACGACAGGAAAATTAGCAAATAAAGGTAAGAGAAAATATTAAAGTCTCCCAAAATCCTAGCAGCCAAACATCCATTCATACCAATTAATATCTCACTAGGTCTCCAACTCCTGGCCTCAAATGATCCCCCCACCTCAGCCGCCCAAAGTGCTAGGAAAACGAGCCTGAGCCACCAGACCCAGCCATGAACATTGTATTGTTATACTTTTAAATTCCAGAATTTCTCTTTGATTCTTTTTAATACTCTCTGTTCCTTTTTTGGTAGTTGGTGATATTCTGTGTTTGATGACACATTGTCATCATGCCCTTACTAACTTCACCATGATTTCCTCTAGTTCTTTGAGTATGTTTATAATAGCTACTTTGAAGTCTCTGCTAATTCTGGTGTCTGGGACTTCTCAAACACAGTTGAGTTCTGTTGTCTGCTTTTTTTTCTCCTGTGTATGGGTCTCAGTTTCCTGTTTCCTCTCATATTTTGTTGAAAACTGGACATGTTAAATAATAGTATTGTAGCAACTTTGGATACTGATTCTCCTTCCTGGGCAATTTGTTCTTACTGCTCTCTGCTTGTTTACTTTTTAGTAAAGTTTATTTCCCCCACAGTATGAATGAAGCCTTTGATGTTGTTCCTTAGGGGCATAGCTATGGCATGAGCACAGTCATCCCAGAGGATATGGTTCTAGCGGGGCTCTTTCCCTGATCTCTGCCAAACTTATGCCCCTGTTTGTATCATACCCAGCTATTAGGTTCCCTTGTTGACTGACCCTCAAATGCCTTGGTCTATAAATTGCTCCACAATCTGGTCCAATTAAATGTGGGCCCCTTCGCAGGTACAGTCTTTAACTGTTTTCTTAGCTGTCTCTTTCCCTGCTTCCCTCTGGCAAACTGGCTGGGAAGCAGTTGCTCTCATGACACTACCAGCCTCCTCCTAACTGCTTATCCCCACAATCTTCCTTGCTTTCAAGAGCATCCTTAGGATTGAATTTCCCCACACTTTATTCCAAATAAAGTCATTTCACTTGAGATATCTATATTCTTGTTATCTACTTCTTTCCCTGGGCAACACCTCTGTACCACTGCTTCAGACATGGAACCAGGGGCAATGGCCCACTGCTCTCAGAGCGATAGCCCTGCTTTATGAACAAGGCGTTGGGCTGGGATGGCAGCTTCTGTCTTCTCACCTTGCCTCTCTTGCTATGGAAACTCCACCTTCCACGTAGGGGCTGAGCAGAGGAGAGAGCCCCAGACCTCTCACCTGCTCTGACCTGGATTAAGCCTTTGCAACATGGTGCTGAGAGCAGGAGCACTAAGATGAGACATGCTGGTGGCCTGACCCTCCCGAGATGATATTATAGCCCTGGGCTGGGAGCGGGGGATGAAGGAGCCCTCTGCTCTTAGCTGCACCTGCCTAGAAGGGTCACACCTACCTAGAGGGGTGCTGTCCCGGTGAGCTGGGGACAGGAGAGAGGGCTCAAAGTAGGGCTCCAACGCCACAGACCCTCACTCTTCTGACTGCAATTTAGTAGATTTTCTTGAATAAGCTCCTTTTCATTTGCTGTATGCCCTTAATTTTTTTTCTAGGGATTATACATGTTTTGAGTTTTTAAAAATAATTTTCTAACAGTTACAGTTTCACTCGAGAGAGAGTCTACCCTCATGCTGCCTTTGTAGAGCCTCCCCCCTGTGTACAGGGTTTTTAAGTATTGATATAACATTTTTCTTATTCAGAATAATGGGGTCATAAGTGAACATCGTGTTTTCATATTGCTTTTCTCAAGGTTTATTTACTTAATATATTGTGAACATATTCTATTAAATATTCTGTCCCAATATAATATCCAGTGTCTCCTTAGAATTTCATTGTATAAAACAGTGTTTTCCAACCTTTTTTATCTCACAGCACACGTAAAATTGTAGCTACGCTACTGTGGCGCGCTTAAATTATGTCAATCCAAAAAAAAAAGAGTAAAAAGAGAATATACTTGCTGTGCTTTGAACTTCTTTTGAAAATAATTAATAATCTTTAAAAATTTTCTTGATGCACCTAAGATTCTCTCGTGACATACCAGTTGAAAATCATCGGTATAGAGGCACAATAATTTATTTAAACAACCTGTTGATTCTTTGATATAGCCACTTTTCAGGGATCAGCACTCTCTCTCGTAAATATTCTTGTAGCCAAAGGTTACACATTCTCAAAGAAAATTTCCTTTCATTTTTTTAGGAAACATTATCACCTGCACCCAGACTGTAGTGCAGTGGTGTTATCATAGTTCACTGTATCCTTCAATTCCTGGGCTTAAGCGACCCTCCTGCCTCAGCTTCCTGAGTAGCTAGGACGGTAGAGTTGCGGTACCAGGATTTGATAATTTCTTTTATTTTTGTATAGAGATTATATTGCTGCGTTGCCCAGGCTGGTCTTGAGCTCCTGGCCTTAAGTGATCCACCTGTCCTCAGCCTTCCAAAGTGCTGAGATGAGCCACAGTCTCAGCCTCCTTTAGAAAATGTTCTAAAAAGGAAATGTCTCCATCACAGGAAAAGCATACATTTTTAAGAGCTCTGTATAGGTGACTTGTAGGAACATTGGTCCAGTTAACGCTGCCACCAGCAGTGCTGAAAATGTATCTCTAAAGCTTGAAACCACTTAGAAAGTGTTTCAGATGATCATACTGCTTAAGAAAAAAATTACCCTAGCATTTCCACTTTAAGAGCCATCTGGGCTGAGAAGACACTGACAAGGGCTCTGCCCCTCCGCATTCTGCTTTCTGGCAGCCTGGTGAGGCGAGTGGACCGAATGGAGCACTCCATCGGCAGCATCGTGTCCAAGATCGACGCCGTGATCGTGAAGCTGGAGATCATGGAACAGGCCAAGCTGAAGAGAAGGGAGGTGCTGGGAAGGCTGCTGGAGGGAGTGGCCGAGGTAAAGGGTCCAGGCGCGGCTAGGGGACAAGGTGTTGCTCACTGATTCACATACACGTCATGACACTGTGTTCTGTTGGAATTAGTGAAGAGGTGGCGCCTGTGGCTCTAAGGGGTAGGCTGCCGGCCCCATATCCCGGAGGTGGTGGGTTCAAACCCAGCCCTGGCCAAAGGAAAAAAAAAAAGGAATTAGTGAAGAAGAGTAAAAAAGAGAGAGAGAGAGATTATGTGGACAGAATTTCACAATATTGCTTCCATTTACTCTCATTTGTAGAATTTTTTTTTCCTGAACTAGAAACACTCTTTGTTTCTATAAAATATCCAGGTAGTCATCTTTTGTACCCCTTAGCTCAAGATGTCTGCCTTTCTCCATAACTGCAGACCGCATGAGAGAATCTGGAGGAGTCACATTCTTTTCTTTTTTCTTCTCTATTTTTTTTTTTTTTAGAGACAGAGTCTCATTCTGTTGCCCTGGGTGGAATGCCTTGGCATCAGCCTAGCTCACAGGACCTCAAATTCCTGGCTTCAAGTGATCCTCCTGCCGCAGCCTCCCAATAGCTAGGACTGTAGGCCTGCACTACCATGCCCAGCTAATTTTTCTATTTTTAGTAGAAATAGGATCTCACACTTGCTCAGGCTGGTCTCAAACTTCTGAGCTCCAGCAGTCTACCCACCTCAGCCTCCCAGAGTGCTAGGATTACAGGCATGGCCACCACGCCCCAGGAGAGGTCTTACTTTTTTTTTTTTTTGAGATAGAGTCTCGAATTGTCACTCTGTGTAGTAGAGTGCCGTAGTGTCACAGCTCACAGCAACCTCAAACTCCTGGGCCCAAGCAATTCTCTTGCCTCAGCCCCTCAAGTAGCTGGGACTACAGGCGCCCACCACAACGCCCAGCTATTTTTTGGCCCAGGCTGAATTCAAACCTGCCAGCTATGGCTGGCGCCCTAGCTGCCTGAGCTACAGGGGCCGAGCCAGGTCTTACTTTCTTAATACTTCACATACTTGTGGCCCTGCCCTTCGGTGGAGAGTAGAATTAAGTGAAAAATTCCTCCAGTGACCTTGAGAATTGCCCAGACAGGCTATAAATCTCCATTCCTCCCTAACTACAGATTATTTGGCCCCCAGACTTCCTAACCCAGTCTCTAAGTAGAAGAGTGTGCATCGCCCACCTCCAACATCCTGGTGCCCTTTTCTCTTTTTAGGATGAAAGACTGGGTCGTGACAGTGAAATCCACAGGGAACAGATGGAACGGCTAGTGCGGGAGGAGTTGGAACGCTGGGAATCTGATGACGCCACTTCCCAGATAAGTCATGGGCTGGGCACACCAGTGGGACTGAACGGCCAGCCTCGCCCCAGAAGCTCCCGGCCGTCTTCTTCACAGTCCACAGAAGGCGCGGAAGGTGGAGGTGGAAATGGGAATTCTAATATCCATGTGTGATCCGTGTGTGTTAGGATGTGTGTTTCTAACAGGTGAGGGCAGCTGTCCTGAACTGCCGTTCACAAGAACACTATTTATACGCCCTGACCACCGTGGGATGCTGATGTTCGTGACCGATTGTTAATCTCCTGCACTTTAATTTATTTCGTATAAAATTTACCCATGGATCAAAGAAGACCTTTTTTTTCTTTTTCTCATCTAAGAAATCTAGGTGTAAATATTGAGTACAGAAAAAGAAATCTTTGTAAAGTATATGGGGTGGTAGGCCGGATGCTACCACAACTGAGTTTTCTCAGTTGACAATGAAGTAGCCTTTCAAAGCTAGAAGAGAGCTGTCACAGGGCTTCTGAGTCTCCTTTCGAAGTCACAAAAATAAGCAGTGTCACGTTTGCCCAGTGGCATTCCTTTCCACTCTGGCACAGCTCACGAGCTTCATACATCGCTTTCTTAAAGAAAGGAGACTTTTATTTCAACTACCTTCCTGGAGTAAACTTTTCTACCTGATAAAATGGAAAAGAACTCCAAATGATAGAATGGGTATGTGGTCATTATGCTAGAATTTGTATGAGTGGTGACGATATTAAGTACTATTCATTTTTTTTTATTTTATCTAAGTCTCTGGGATTAACTGTTGTCACTTAATTTTTACATTATTTTGGCTCTAATCTGAAATGAGCTGGGTAAAATGACCAAAAATCAATTATATCAATTATAGGCTAAAATGGCACAGTCTGTAACCATAACAAGATGATGGCTGGATTTTTTTGGTCACTTAAGTTTGACTTTTTCAAATAATTGGTTTAGTATAAAGATTGTCTTTCCCATGTGGCTCCACTCATTGGCAACTGCATTTAATATTATAACTAATCTATTGTAGTAAGACCAGCTTACTAAGTTTTTAGTACGCACTAGAGGTTTTAACTCAAACATGTTCACTATAAACAAAATTTTAAGAAAATGTTAAAACTCATAGTTTTGGTCTTATACTGCTTTATGAATGTAGTACTCAAGTATTCTTGATTCTGTGTGTCAGAACTAGAATTTTTTTTTTTGCAGTTTTTGACCAGGGCTAGGTTTGAACCCACCACCTCCAGCATATGGGACCGGCATCCTTCTACGCCTTTGAGCCACAGGCACTGCCCCAAGAACTAGAATTTATAATCCAAATGGAACTCGATCTGATAAAAGGGAGTTTTTAGTATTGAAAGTTCACTCAGTATCAAAAGGTATCAGCTTAAGTTTTAGTTAACAGTGGCTGTTTTCATTAGGAGAGGGTCTCAAGAAATTTATGGAGGAAAAACTATTTATCAATAAAAATAAACATTTTATTTTACAAAAGTGTTAAGTATGGTAATTTTTTGAGGGCCAATTGGATAAACGAGAGAATGTGGTGCTGGTGAGTAACCCTCACTTGGAGAACTAATATTTAAGAGTCTTCATATTTTAAATCCACAACTTGTTTATGTAGTTGGTAGAATATGGCAGTCAAACCTCCAGTGAAAGCATGAGCAACCAGGCCTTTCTCCGTTAGCTTCTATAAAAGTGAAATGTATTTGGTTCCTTGAACAATTATTCCTCACGGCTTCATCTCTATCTTGACCTTTCTTTCAAATATGCTACATAAAGTTCTTTATTACTCCATGCTAACGTGTGCATTCCAGGGATATTGAGTGTACATATTTATGTATGCGTTCCGCGTTGTGACGTGTAAACAAACTTCAATTTGAAGTGCAGCTATTATGTGGTATCCATATGTATTGACCAGGTGCCATAGACTAATTATGGTCACTGGAAAGTCTTTTTGTAATACTTATTATCATGCTGTTTTTCATTTCACTTGTAAAATTTTGCAGAATTCTTTCTTTTAACTCATAAATTAGGTGTATTTTTCTTCTTTAGTCACAAAGAATTCCTCCCTGAGCCCATCTCTATCATCGTCCCCTGTGAATGGGTATCTTAAGAGGATGTTTTGTATGCAAGTCTTTCTCAGCAATCAAGAGTCTTATTAATGTGTAATATTGGGTTCTTTACTTGTTAATAAAGACTGGATGTAATAGCAGATGTAAGAGTTGTCTGTTTCCTAAGTAGAAGTAATTGGGTAGTTTGCATTTGATCGTGAGATTGATGACCCCTTCTCCTTCTGTTTCCAAAAACAATAGAGTTGACACATTTCTATGTTCATTATGCCAAATATGCATTTCAGGTAACTGGTGAGCCTTTAAACACCAGGCTGTCATGCATGGTGTCTTATTTTCTATTCCCCTCAGAAGTAGACCCTGAGACTAGGATTCCAGGGCAGGTAGTTTGTTTGGGAGGTGTCAGCAATAGGGATGGTAGGTGGGGGAGACAGGGAAGAGAGGCATCACTAAGTGTTGTCAAACCACCTAACTGGGTAGGCTGTTGAGGCCTAGTTCCTGTGGTGAAACTCTGGAAAACAGTATAGAACAATCCAGTTCAGACTCATCCCACCTGAGGGGCTGGGCCTTCAGTTGGAAGGCACCTCGAAGAGAATGGTAATAGTAGAACCTCCATATTGACCATCTCCCTACACTGACCACCTCCTTCAGTTGACCTAATTTTCATAGACTGGACATGCACCACCTGTACGTATCAGTACAGTAGGCCTAGTTCCTTATGTTGACCACCTCTGTATGTTGACTGGTTTGTTATAGTCCCTTTTACTGGTCAGCTTACAGAGTTTCTACTGTATTTCCCTGGCACTTTCAATAGGCAGTAGCCCTCACTGGCTTCCGAGAAAGCCTACAGGCAGAGACGCAGACCCTGGGAGTTGAAAATCAAAGGGCATACACTGAAGGACTGTGGCACAAAGGATGTGGGCACGACTTATAATCACACTGGGTTCAATGGCAAGGGATCCCATTCCCTTAGAATATGAAGCAAACAGTGTCCCTGGAGTTGGGCCACGTGATGATCCTGCATGTAGGCTGCCCATAAAACAGGGAGACGTTTAAAGTACAGGGAAAACAGCACTGGGCCAAGATTCTGGTCCCCTGTATGCAAGTGCATTAAAGCTAACATTTCCACTACAACCAGGAGAAGGCAGTATGGTACCTAGCATGGTGACGTGCTCAATAACAACCTGCAAATCAGCAGAAAGGAAGGGAATTCTTAATGATTTCAAATTTGAAAGGTAACTACACAGTACTTATATTGCTACATAATAAAAATTTGCTTAAAACTTCTGTAAGTAGTTGTTCATATATACCATAGTATATTTCAAAATTGGGATCCTATTATTTGTACAGTTTTGTATACTGCTTTTCACTTTTTTTTTTTGAGACAGAGTTTTACTTTGTCGCAGTGCCATGGAGTCACAGCTCACAGCAACCTCAGACTCTGGCTCAAGCAATCCTCTTGTCTCAGCCTCCTGAGTAGCTGGGGCTACAGCTGCCCACCACAACACCCAGCTATTTTTAGAGGCAGGTCTCTCTCAAGCTCAGGCTGGTCTTAAACTCATGATCTCAGGCAATCCACCAGCCTTGGCCTCCCAGAGTGCTGGGATGACAGGTGTGAGGGCCCTCGCCCTACCCATTGTTTTGGGGAATTTCTTTTCTTTTTTTTTTTTTTTTGAGACAGAGTCCTACTCTGTCCCCCTGCGTAGAGTGCCATGGTGTCATCATAGCTCGCAGCAACCTCAAACTCTTAGATTCAAGAGTAGTTTGGGTGCGGTGCCTGTGGCTCAAAGGAGTAGGGCGCTGGCCAGAGGTGGCAGGTTCAAACCCAGCTGAGCCAAAAACTACAAAAAAAAAGGAATAGCTGGGACTACAGGCACTCATCACAATGCCCAACTAGTTTTAACTATTTTTCAGTAGAGACAGGGTCTCAGAATTCCTGAGCTTAAGCAGTCCTGCCTTGGCCTCCCAGAGTGTTAGGACTACAGGTGTGAGCCACCTCACCCAGCTTCACTTCATATTATAACACAAACATGCCATAAAATTCTGATTTTGATAATGGCTACAAAGTGAATTTGTACAATTAGTATTATATATGAATATGTTTGATTTATTCCAGTATATATGAGTTCACAATAAGTTATAAATTTATAATTCATATGAATTTTTTTTTTTTGAGACAGAGCCTCAAGCTGTCACCCGGGGTAGAGTGCTGTGGTATCACAGTTCACAGCAACCTCTAAATCCTGGGCTTAAGCGAGTCTCCTGGCTCCGCCTCCCAAGTAGCTGGGACTACAGGCGCCCCTCACAATGCCCAGCTATTTTTTGGTTGCAGCCATCATTGTTGTTTGGCAGCCCGGGCTGGATTGGAACCCGCCAACACAGGTGTATGTGGCTGGCACCTTAGCTGCTCGAGCCACAGGCGCTGAACCTATAATTCATATGAATTAACCAAAACATATATAACTTCTTCCCTGTAATTGGATATTTAGATTGTTCTAGCTTTTCATTATTATCTGTTAATTCTGTGGCTGATATTTTTTTTCACATATCTAATTGTTTCTTTATGGGAAAGTATCTAGAATAATAAATTGTGAAAAAAAATTCCAGGACTTTTATCCTGATTCAAATAAAAACCAAAATTAACTGAGTACCCATCTTTTCTCTGCTACCAGTGAATTTTTTTACAAATTTATCTACTTTTATTTGAATGTAAAGAAAACTATGCACAAAAAGGAAAATAATTGCTGAATTTCAGAGGTTGCCTCACAAAAAACAGGATTTCTTAGAGCAATGGTTCACAACCTGTGGGTCACAACCCACAGGAACTGTATTAACGGGCCGGGGCATTAAGAAGGTTGAGAACTACTGTTAGAGCTTCTTTTAGATTTGAAAAAGAAAGAAACATGGGCGGTGCCTGTGGCTTAGTGAGTCGGGTACCTGCCCCATATACCGAGGGTGGTGGGTTCAAACCTGGCCCCAGCCAAACTGCAACAAAAACAACAACAACAAAATAGCCGGGCCTTGTAGCGAGCGCCTGTAGTCCCAGCTACTCAGGAAGCTGAGGCAAGAGAATCACCTAAGCCCAGGAGTTGGAGGTTGCTGTGAGCTGTGACGCCATTGCACTCTATCGAGGGTGACAAACTAAGACTCTGTCTCAAAAAAGAAAGAAAGAAAGAAACACACTCAAAACTCCAAGAAGCAGGTATTTTTTTCAGTTGATGTAAGTTTTAAGGCAGTAAACTATAGCCAACATTTTTATAAAAATCACAGAATACCACTGATCTTTAGAAGGGAAAAACAGCCTTTGATGGAAAAGGATTAACATTTTCCAATTCAATAAGTAAAAATAGCATCAATTGTACAATTCTTTAAGGTTTCCATTTTTTCATGTGAATGATCTGTTTTTTCCTTCTCTTATGACCTACTACTGATTCTGATACTGACAAAAAAATTTTAATACTATTTAATTACCTAAAGATGTAATTAAAAGGATTAATTGCCTCTTATCACACAATATAAGTAGTAAGACGGCAAGGGCATTTCATGGAAATGGTATCCACTTGAGCTGTTCTGCACCCAGAGAGTTGGATAAACCGAATATAAAGCACCTTTCAGTATGAGTCTGCAAATGGATTAAACATTGGGAATATTTGGTCACCCAATAAAATGGAAGGATAGTGGCAAGAGCTATCTTGAAAATTGTAAGCTTTGGCTCGGCGCCTGTAGCTCAAGTGGCTAAGGCACCAGCCACGTACACCCAAGGTGGCGGGTTCAAATCCAGCCCGGGCCCGCCAAACAACAATGACAGCTGCAACCAAAAAATAGCCAGGTGTTGTGGCAGGCGCCTGTGGTCCCAGCTACTTGGGAGGCGGAGGCAGGAGACTCGCTTGAGCCCAGGAGTTGGAGGTTGCTGTGAGCTGAGATGCCACGGCACTCTATCCAGGGGGAAAGCTTGAGGCTCCTGTCTGAAAAAAAAGAAAAAACAAAACAAAATGTAAGCTTTGTTCTATTTATAAGTAATAGTAGAAAGCTATCAAGTAGCTTGGACAACAAAAATAGCTTTGAGAAATGCAAAATTCATTAAGCGTTGGAGGAAATAACCAAGAAAATACAAATGCCCATGAACACAGCCTTCCTAATTGCCCTGTTGTTACAAATGGAACAAAGGGGTCGTGACCCACAGGTTGAGAAACGCTGAGGATTGTATGGAACGGCCATAGAGTTAATGCTGTCAATACAAGTTTTATTATTTATCTTAATCAGTCTCTTAGTTTATCAAACAAATCTTAACATACCATTGAATTGAACATGAAGTTGCATATGTAGAAAACGCAAACCAGCCAGGTGTGGTGGCTCATACCTATAACGTTTATAATCTTAGCACTCTAAGAGTGCTATAGTTTATAATCTTAGCACTCTAAGAGCGTAAGGCAGGTAGATCGCTTGGGGTCAGAAGTTTAAGACCAACCTGGGCAATAGCAATCCCCTGTCTCTATTAAAAGTAGAAAAACTAGCCAGATGTTTGAGGTTGCTGTGAGCTATGATGATACCAGGGCACCCTACCCAGGGCAGCAGAGTGAGAGTTTGTCTCAAAGGAAAAAAAAAAGGGACAACAACCAGAAACACATATGAAATGAAATTTTCTAATACTTTATTTTTGTATTTTTTTTCTTTTTTTGAGACGGAGTCTCAAGCTGTTGCCCTGGGTAGAATGCCATGGCATCACAACTCGTAGCAACTTCAAACTCTTGGGCTTAAGGGATACTCTTGCCTCAGCCTCCCAAGTAGCTGGGACTATAGGCACCAGCCAGAATGCCCAGATATTTTTTGGTTGCTGTTGTCATTGTTGTTTAGCAAGCCTGGGCTGGGTTCGAACCCTCCACCCTCGGTGTATGTGGCCGGCACTCTCCCAACTGAGCTATGGGCACCACCTATTTTTGTAATTTTTTAAAATGCTAGTCTGTCCTTTAATTGAACAAAACATGCTTGTTTTCCATTAGATTAAAAAAATAAAGGCCTACAAAACCTTTTAAGTTCAAAACTATTTAACTTTAAGTTCCAAATAAAAATGTTTTCACCCAGACCATATGTTTTATCATGAAATCCCAAACAAATCTGCCCAAAGTCTTTATGTAACACAAAGCAGTTTCTTGATCAATAATTCCTTTTTATCACTAAGATTTCTAATAGAACATCCTCTATGGAAGTTGTGCCATAAGTTTCTCACATCAACCCCAATCAATGTTTTAGGCAACTTTATCTTCTCCACCATTATTATATCTTCACCTTCTTCCATGTCCCCCAAAGGGGCACATTTTGATCATTTTGGATATGCAGGAAAATAAAGACCCTATCAGAAGTGTCCAACCCACAGCCTGCAGGCCATACGTGGATTATGTGAGGACTTTCTCGCTTATCTGTGGTGGCGGATATGATGAAAATCATGCAGTACGCTCTTTTTGCTCACCAGCTTTTATTAGTATTTGTGTATTTAATGTGCAGCCCAAGACAACGCTTTTTCCAGTGTGGTGCAGAGAAGCCAAAAGGTTGGACACCCCAAACGGATTTATACTACAAATTGTATTTCTTAACAACATGATGTTATTGAGATGTATTTTGTCTGCAGTATGTAGCCCGGGTAAGTTATAGTGAAGATTGTGTAGTATTTTCTAGTGTGTAGCCACCACATTTTACTATCCATTGCTGTCGTGAATAGTTGGCTTTAATTGCTCTATGGTGAGAGTCTTTGTACAGACGCAATTCCCTTGTTGATTTCTCAGCTCCCCAGAATATAATGAAAATTGAAGCGCTCAGCAGTACCTACTTTGACCCAGAAAGAACTGCAGGTTGCCCTCCAGAATGACTGCCTGTGATCCAGCCTGTGACCCAGCTATGTGCATGAGAAAACCAGTTTTAGCCACACCCTGCCCTGCTTTGGTACCATCCAGCCTCCTAATCTTCATTGATGAGATGGTTTTAAAGTGAGACTTCATTTTACTTTATGTTTCTCTGATTCCTGGCAAAGTTGAACATCCTTTCCTCCACACAGTTCTTAGTCATTTGGGTTTCTCATCTTTGTAATTTACCTGTTCAAACTCTTAAAAAAAAAAAGAACTCAAATTTGATCTCATGGGAAACAAGTATGTTTTTGTTCATTGTCTGTTTTTCCTTTGGGTCAAGTTCTCATTTGTTGATTTGTCTAAGTTCCTTGTATGATTTATGTATAAAGCCTTATCAGTTTTGGATTCTCTTAATGTCTCTCATCCGTCATTTGTAGATAGTAAAATTCATTAATTTTTTCCCTCACTGTGTTTTGGGGGTTCTCAAAGAGACTGTCATAAGGTCACAGAAGCTTCTTATATCAAACTTACGGTTATACCTTTAATCCATCTTAAGAATACATTTGTGTAAAGTCCATGGGTATTTTTTTTGTATGGAGAGCCAACCTGTGAACACTTATTATAATATTCAATTATTTAAGTCATTTTCCAGAGTGCCTGATGTACTTTAGATTCACATATTTACATAATACATAATATGCATCTGTTTGGGACTCTTCATCCTTTTTTATCAATCTCTGGCTGTTCCTACACAACTTTCATTACCAAGTCTTTGTGGTGTATCTTCGTATGTGATAAGGTGATACCTTTCTGGGGTTTGTTTGTTTTACAAAATCAATTAATCTATTTTTGTGAACCCTTGCTTCTCTATATAAATGTTAAAAAGTTTCCTGAGGGAAAAAAAGAGAAAAAAGTCCCAATGAAACTTAACTAGAATTGTGTTGGGGGCAGTGCCTGTGGCTCAAGGAGTAGGGCGCTGGCCCCATATACTGGGGGTGGCGGGTTCAAACCCAGCCCTGGCCAAAAACTCCAAAAAATAAAAAATAAAGAATTGTGTTGAATTTATTGGTTTGGGGAGAGCTGACATCCTTAAAATACCAAAAACATGATAATGGGCTCGGCGCCCGTGCTAAGTGGTTAGGGCACCAGCCATGTACACAGGTGCAAACCCAGCCTGGGCCTGCTAAACGACAATGACAACTGCAAAAAAAAAAAAAAAAATAGCCAGGCATGTGGCAGGCACCTGTAGTCCTAGCCCACATGTGGCAGGCGCCTGAGGCAAGAGAATTGCTTAAGCCCAAGAGTTTGGAGTTGCTGTGAACTGTGACACCACGGCACTCTACCAAGTGAGACTCTGTCTCAAAAAAAAAAAAAAAAGATAATGCTTCCTTTATTTAGACCTTCCTTCATATCATTTAAGAGTTCCCTCAAGGATAAATTTTATCCTTTAAGAGTTCCTCAAAAAATGTCTTAAAGATCTTATGCATTCTTTAATATGAATGGTTTTATTGTTACTATTATAGTTTTACTACTATTTTATTGTGTTTACATAATACATAATATGCTGTTTGGGATGCTTCATCCTTTTCTATCAATCTCTGGCTGTTACGAACAAAATCTGTTGGTTACTGTAAAGGAAAATTACTAACTTTTTTATGAATTAATTTTACATTCCGTGTACTTTTCAAACTTCCTAGCCAGCTGTGAGTAGGTGCTGCGTCTCGGGCTTTCCTCTGTAGTCATCACCTCGCTGTAGGGACAGTGCTGAGTCAGAAAGCAGCGCTCACAGCAGTCACTTCTTGCTGTTTGGTCTTTTTTTTAAAGCAGGTTTTACTACATCACCCTGGCCGGGCTTGACCTTTCAGCCTCAGTGGATTCTTTCATCATTCCCAGCTGTTTCTGGTCTTACCAGGAATGTGTTTTTAGTTAATGTTTCTCTGAAAGAGATAAGAGATGTGGACGTCTGTTCAGGTAGTTAACTGGGGAGGTGACATCAGAAAGCTAGAGTAAGAACTGTGACACAGAAAAGGAGGAAATTCCAGTGGACAGATGTGTTGATGTCACCTCTGCAACAGCAGGGGCATAGTCCCCCTCCCAGAGCATGACAGATGTGTCTTTCCTAACTCCACCTGATGAACAGGTTGGGGGCATTTGTCCCCTGGCCCTATCCCCATCGAGTGCTCCTGGGGTGTTAACCCCTGCACCTTCAGGCTGCCCTTCACGTAGCTGAGCTCTGTCAGCTGTGGCGGGGGACCTCAGAGTGGGCAAGTCGAGAGATGTATGGTGCCGGCCTCAGGTGGAAAGCTGTCATCGTGATCGGAGTTCACCCAGAACTGCCAGTGACAGCTACTACCAAAACTGACAGCGGAGAGGGGAGGTGACAGGCACCAAACACGTCTGCTTCAGTCCACCCCATGCCCCACTCAGATCTGCTGTGCCCACTCTAAGTCCACTCTGGACTTTTGTGGGGAGAAGCCAGCTTAATCGACAGAAAACACGACACAGGAGAGGTAACTAGAACAAGCTCATAGCCATTGCTGGTGGGCCCAAGGCCATAAAGACTACTTTTTCTTTCTTTCTTTTTTTTTTTTTTTTTTTTTTTTGACAGTGTATCAATTTGTCACCCTTGGTCGCATGCCATGGTGTATAGCACAGAGCAACCCTAAACTCTTGGGTTCAAGTGATTCTCTGGCCTCAGCCTCCCAAGTAGCTGGGACTACAGGCACCTGCCACAATGTGCGGCTATTTTTAGACATGGAGTCTGGCTCTTGCTCAGGCTGGTCTCAAAGTGCTGAGGCAATCCATCCGCCTCGACCTCCCAG
This sequence comes from Galagoides demidoff, assembly GCA_963574575.1. Classification (NCBI taxonomy): domain Eukaryota; kingdom Metazoa; phylum Chordata; class Mammalia; order Primates; family Galagidae; genus Galagoides; species Galagoides demidoff. The sequence continues at coordinate 18,880 of CAUYQV010040556.1, forward strand.
AGTGCTGGGGTGACAGGTGGGAGTCACCCTTCCCCACTACACTTTATTCCTCTCTTCATCATCCTTCCAGAGTTCCCTCATCTTTGGTGTTCTGTGAAAGGGTCATGTATGCAAAGTGACTCCAAGTCCTGAAGGAGCAGAGAAACCAAAGAACGAGGCAGACAAGTCCACTCTGTCAGTATAGGAGGATTTACTGGGCGACCACAGACAGAAGCATGGTCTTGAGCAGCTGCAAGACGTGTAGGTCTCCGCACCACACCCCCAGACCAGGGCTTGCATCTGGGGGGCAGTGTGTGTGCTGGGAGGAGTGCGTAGGTGGCTGGACGATGCTGCTGACGTCACAGAGCACTAGCATCAAGGGTGGCTTTGGAGGAAAGGGGAAACTTACCGTGAATACATTTTCCATCATGAAGAATAATCCATCAACTAGACATTTTGGAGGCATTCCCAGACTTAGAATTAGTCAGGCAGATCAGCACTTACAAGTAAAGTCACTCTTGTCCCCACACTCTGTCCTTGGAATGCAGCTCTTACAATCTCACCACCCCCACCCCCCTGCCCCCAACCCCCAACCCCCGCCTCTTCTGCAGTGGCCCCTGCTCCTTTAGAGGTGGGCATCTGGTGCCAGTCAATGAATGAATTTACTTTTCGGCTATAAGAAAAGGCTGCAATGGCAATAACGTGTCTAAACAGCAAGGGCAAGACCAAGAATGAATAACAGCTTTTGCCACCACAAACTACAGAATTAAACCAAAAGAAAACCATTGACAGAAAAAGGGTGGGATCAGACATCATACTTATCTGGCTATGCATGTCCTGCAGAGCTGGAGTTACATTGTCAGAATTACCTGGAAAGCAGCTGTTGTGCATGTCACTGGCCATCTCCCTACGTGGGTGATACCCACCGAGGCAGACCAGAGGTATTGGGAACAGGTAACCAACCGCCACCCACTAGGCATCCTTGCCAGCTGAGCTCTTGGCATCATGCCGAGCCTGTGCAGAAGGACGTTCATCCTTCCCTTCCCAGGGCAGAGCAGCAAGAGGAGCAGAGACTATGGATGGAAATACAAGCCTGCGACAGGTACTTAGCAGGGCAGCCATGTACCCCATGGAGCAGAATGAGTGTGGTAGCTCTGTCTCTGTCAGTGAGGACCTAGGCAGCCTGAGGCTCATGGGCTGGGGGTGCAGATCAAACACGTTGCCCAAGGGTGAAGGTGCTGGATTGATTATCTGTAAAGTTACAGGGGAACAAAAGACCATGCAAACAGCCAACCAAAGTCCCCTTAAAAGGGGGCTGTGTTCCAGGATAGCGCCATGGAAAGCATTTTGGCCCAGACTCCAACATGATCAACAGAGGCCTCTTTGACTGGCCGGGGGATTCCTCACTGTCTGCCAAGAAATACCCTGTCTCCTATCCAAGTGTCGCCTCTCCTCCCTCAAGATCTTGGGGAGCCCTAAATAACATTTGCCCTGGGCCTTTTATCGGCTCCAGTAGGAATGTCCCTGGCTAGACATGTTCTACAACAGGATTAGTGGGTCCTCCTTGGCAGTGCTTCCAAGTCGGTGATTCAGGGCCAGCCCCTGGATTTGTTTCAACCAAGTTAAAGTTTTGTGATGTCTTGAGGCGAAACTTTTGCCTACCTATGCAAAGTGTTGGATTATGACCGCTCACAGTTGTGTCTTCAAAATGTCACTTTTCTTTTCAATCAACCCTGCACTTGGGATTACATGGCAAATGAAATCGCCAATCTCTGTCACTCTTCTATGGCCAATCTTGGACATCACAGACATTGAAATGTGTACCTTGGTTGCTGTCAGTGTGTGGAGGGTGTCCACACATGACCCTGGGTTGCTCCAAGGCCTTACTGGTGGCTGTTTGGTTCGCCCTTTGGCAAGGGAAGGCCTGTGACAATCCTGAGACAGCCTCTGTCTTATCCCACACTGTGTCCCAGGCTTACTGGCTGGGCTCCGATGTGGTCTGTCTGCCAGTCTCTCACGGGGCGGCTGTCCTATGGAGGTGGCATCACTGCATGCAGGATGTGGTGGGGACGCAGGCAGGAGCACACAAGGCAGTCTTACGGTGGCCACTAGACCCGCACAGTGCAGGCCGGCCTGCTCCCTTTGCTGTCTGCCAGCCCACTCCTGCACTGCGATGTCCACTGTTTATGTACTAAATTTGCTTGCTCAGATGATTGCGAGGAAGGTGATATTCTAATTTTTGCTAGGGTATCAGCCTTCAGGTAATGGGAGGGGGAGGGAAGTGTGAATGTGACCAGTGTGCTGAAGCATGATACACAGTTAGGCTCCCAGGGGGTTCCCATCACCTCTCCCAAATGTCTTTCCACATGGCAGCTCCCCATGTGGAATTTTAAGCACATGCCAGTCATCTCAGACCCTTTGGGCAAGTTCAGTTGTAGCCCCAAACAGTGCCCAAACTGTCTGTTCTCTACTGTAGGTCACAGCTTACGGCTGCAAAGCAACCGTGCAGTCGGAGTTCTCCCCACTGACCGCTCTGCCGCATCCCCATCTCAAACCAGACTGCACCTTCTGCAGATGGGCAGGAGCTGCCATGCGTACACGTGGGTCACCTCAGATGGACCCATCTGAGTACCAAGTTGTTTTCAGGGGTGAGGGCTGTGCCTTCATGTCCCATTGGAGGCATTTTTGTTTGGGGGGGTCCACAATACACAATAGAAACAGCAGAGGTCCCACACTGTACTGGCCCCAAGGCCAGTATGCAATTCATTCCCCAAAGGACTTATGGAGAGGGCACCCACATTGTTGCTGGTGCGTTATAACACTTCTGTAAAGTGGAGGCCTGGGTCATAGCTGAGGCAGGCCTGGAGACCAGCCCTTCTTTTTTTTCTTTTTCTTCTTCTTCTTCTTTTTTTTTTTTTTTTTTTTTTTTTATAAAGCATATCAAACTGTCACCCTGGGTACAGCATCATGGCGTCATAGCTTAGAGCAACCTCCAACTCTTGGGCTCAAGCAATCCTCTCACCTTAGTTTTCTATTTTTAGTAGAGATGGAGGGGGCTCGCTTTTTGCTCAGGCTGGTCTTGAACTCGTGAGCTCAAGCAATCCACCCCTCGGCTGCTCATTACAACCCTTCTTCTATCCAGCCCTTATAGGCAGACCTGCTTTACTGTCCCCAGCAAAGCAGCTTTTATGGGTTCCCTTTGCCTCAAGGCCTCGCACACTCCCAGGACCTGCTGTTTAGTGGGAAAATAGCCGGTTTCAGTACCTTTCCATGGCTGAGACAGGAATCCCTGGGGAAAATGCTTTCCTGTGCTAGACTTGTCAGAGAGCCCACTGGTCACATCTAAAGACATTGAAACCTAAGGCTTGTGCCTGGGATATTAATATTTTGCCTTTTTAAATGCATTCTTTTTGGCTAGGTGCAGTGGCTCAAGCCTGTAATCCCAGAACTTTGGGAGGCCAAGATGGGTGGATTGCCTCAGGACTTGGAGACCAGCCTGAGCAAGAGACCCTGTCTCTAAAAAATAGTCAGGCATTGTGACTGGTACCTATAGTCCCAGCTACTCAGGAGTCAAGAGGATCACTTGAGCCCATGAATTTGAGGTTGCTGCGAGCTATGATGCCACAGCACTCTACTGAGGGCCACAAAGTGAGACTCTGTCTCAAAAAATATATAATGGCATTCTTTTGTTCTTCATCCCAGCACCAACTACATTTCCTTTTTTCTAGTTGGTATAGGAGATGAGAACATTGATCTAAATGGGAATTAAAACCCTGTAATACCCCAACAGACAGGACATTTTAAAACTGTGTAACTGTTTTGGGTGTGGAAAATTGTTGCATTTTGTCAATGACTACCTCTGTGATAAGGTGTATCTCACCTTACCAGGCAACCCCTAGGAACCTGTCAGCTGACCTAGGCCTTGTATCTTTTGTGGGTTGGTGGCCTCTGCTCTGGAATGGACAGAGGTGTTACTACAGTGATGAGGAATCTTCAGAGGCCAGCACTGATGACCAGTGTGATGGGACTGTTTACTAGCAGGTGGTGGACAAAGGTAGATCTCTAGCATTTGTTCCTTGATGAACAGTGGGGCTATGTAGATAACCCTGGGCAACACTCGGAGTGTCCAGTGTGGGCTGTTTTAAGTAAAGTGAATTGGCAAACAGACGCGGTAAGAAGGCGTTAGCTCAATCTAACAGCACGAATTAAGGTGCACTCTGCCCGTGTCATCTGAAGCTAGAGATTTTGCTTTTCTTAGACTCCCATATAGTGAGCTCTACATGGGGTCTTTGGCCACCTCCAACTAGTCATAAGTAGAAGTGGCCTTGGCCGCACCCCTAGTCCCTAAGCTGAGGAGGAGTCCACCCCCGGAATGCAGATTGGGGTTCTTTTGCGTGGTGTTTCTTCTGCTCCTTCTCTCTCTGGTGGGGAACTAGGAGGGGTCTAAACTGTTGATCAAGAGTCATGTTTTTCTGAAGGCTCAGCAGTACTGCACCGAGGTGCCGATCCTGTTGTCTACGCCTGCTCAAATCCCATCACACCACATCTGTTTCCTAGCGATTCTAACTGGCCCCACTGATCTTTCCATTTTACTCCGGCAGACTTTGTTTCTCCCTTTGTCCTTCCCTCCCCCACCCAGTAACCGATTGGATGTTACCTCTTTCCTTTTCAGTCTCCTGATGAGCCCCCCCCCCCCCGCCATGTCATATACATGTTGTCCCACCAGGGCACAACAGGGGCATGAAAGGGCCATGCCAGTCCTGGGGGACATTTGGTCTCATTTTTTCAGCTTTACTCCCTGCTGGGGAGATGCTACCCCCCTACCTCCCCCCACCCCCGCAGTGTCCCCCAGCCACACCACCGTCCTGGCTAAGCTTCCCTCTGGCAGCTCTTTAGATAGTTTCTGTTGTGTCCAATCACTGGGTGGAGGCCTGCATGGAGGAGTGGAGGGCTTCCGCTTTGCACTTCCTGAGCAGCATCTGGCTTTCACAGGGGGAGGATAGTTACCCTCTCCTCTGAGATAACCTCTCTGTGGTCATCTGATCAGGCTATTTGCATGCCAGCCAGGTCACCCAGCAAGGGCAGCCTGGCGAGGAGCGCCCACACCTTCTCCCTCCATAACCATAACCAGCAAGCTAAGGTCTCCAACTGTTCGCTCCTGAGTTTCAAACTTACCCATCAGAGGGGATACGAACTCAGGGAAGTCCTCCCTCATACCGTTCTAATTGGGATCTCCCCCTCCCCCAAACTCTTCTACATTAGCTCCAACCTCTACTTGGGCTTCCCTTCCAACTCTCTGTTGCCCCTGCCCGGCCACCCTCCTACCCTGGTGAGTCACGAGGCTTCTCACTAACGGCACTCCAGACCCTCTGGTGTTTGAGGGCATCCTCATATTCACGGCGGTCCTCAGGCACCTGGCAAACGGACCCCACCACCTTGCACGGGTGAGGAGGGCCACCCGGGGCCTTCCCCCACCAAAGCTTCCTTCCCCTTCCCCATGCTTTAGTTTCCTGACCTCTAGCTAGCTCCCCACTTATTCCACGAAAGGGTCGTATATGCAAACAACACCCAAATGCTGAAGGAGCAGGGAAACCAAAGAACGAGGCAGACAAATCCACTGTCGGTATAGGATGGTTTATTGGGGGACTACAGACAGAAGCATGGCCTTGAGCAGGTGCACGACGTGTCGGTCTCCACACTGCACCCCCCAGACCAGCCTGCACCTGCGGGAAACTACACGTGGTAGGAGGACTGCGTAGGTGGCTGGGCAATACCGCTGATGTCACAGAGCACCAGCATCAGGGTGGTTTTGAAGGAAAGGGGAAACTTAGAGTGAGTAGATTTTCCTGCATAAAGAGTAATCCATCAATTAGACATTTTGGAGGCATTCCCAGACTCAGGGCTAGGCAGATTAGTATTTAAAAGCAAAGCTGCAGCTGAACAGGGTGGCTCACATTGTATTCCTAGCACTCTGGGAGGCTGAGGTGGGAGGATGGACCCCAGCCTTAGCAAAAGACCCCTTCTCGGCTTGGTGCCTGTGGCTCAATCGGCTAAGGCACCAGCCACATATACCTAAGGTGGCGGGTTCGAATCCAGCCTGGGCCCGCCAAACAACAATGCTGGCTGCAACCAAAAAGTAGCCAGGCGTTGTGGCAGGTGCCTGTGGTCCCAGCTACTTGGGAGGCTGAGACAGGAGACTTGCTTGAGCCCAGGAGTTGGAGGTTGCTGTGAGCTGTGATGCCACAGCACTCTATCCAGGGTGACAGCTTGAGAGACTCTAGACTCTGTCTCAAAAAAAAAAAATCAAAGTTGCTCTTGTCCCCACATGTGGCCAGTACTTCAGTGCTCTAAGCTGCCTGCCTGTTACAGTGGTCCATACCCTCAATGCTGGGCTCAGAGCCCTTGGTTACCTTGCCCTTTCCCAGCTGTGGACCATGGAAACACTGAGTGACCTGAGACCGGTTAGGCAGCACTGATCTAGCCTCTCAGGATGACAGGGATGACCAGTATTATAACTCCTTTGTCTGCTCTTCCACCAATGTGGAAACCCCACAGCAACTAACTGGCAAAGTGTCAGAGTCAGCAGAACCCTCAATACCCTCCAAGGTGACATGTACCCCCAACTCTTGAGCATCCAGCCAGCAGAGCATAAAGCTGCAGGGTGTAGAAGCAGAAGTGTAAAGATGGGGTCATGGGAATGATACTGAGACAGGCCAGAGGCCAACTGGGCTCCCGGACTGTGCGTTCTATTGTAACCACTAGGTACAGGCACTAGTGGTTTCATGCAGGGGTCTGCAGACTTTCATACAGGGATGGTAAATACTTTAGGTTTTATGCGTCATGATGGTCTTTGTCACAACTACTTTGCCAGCATAGGGCAAAACAGCCAAAGATGATACAAAAACTAATGAGCACGGCTGTGCCCCAATATGGCTTCACTGACCCTATTACAAAAGCAGGCATGAGCAAGGTCTGGCCTGCAAGCCAGTTTGCTAAACCCTGGCTTGATGTACGGAACTCAAGCTTAAGGATGGTGCCCCAGTCCCACTGAGTTGCCATCCACGAACTGGCACTAGTATGACACTTATGACCAGTGTGATGTCTGTGGGATATAACAGTAATAGCTAAACTGTATTAAGTAGGTCCTATGACCAGCTATTTCTAGGAATTTTACATGCATTATCTTATTTAATTTTCATAACCCAAAGACAGTAGATACTATTAGACTCCCCACTTTATGGGTAAGAAAGATATAGAAGACCCTATCTAAGTCAATCGCAGCCTAAGTCAGTCAATCATGGCCACAGACCTGGGCAGGGAAGGATGACAAGGAGGGGTCACTGGCTCTGCCTCACAGCCCATGCACCTCCGGGCCTTCTGTTCACCATCACGGTGCCCATTCTTGCTTCCGGAAAAGTAACCCACCATGGATGTTCATCGGATGCCCCTGGTAATACTGCAGTATGTCCCAAATCTTAGCGAAATCATGGGTGACCTTTGATTCTTGAAACTCAAGTTTTTCCATTTGCAAAATGAAAAAGATGGAACAGCTTGAGATTTTCAAAACAGCATATTGCCAAGCCCTTTGATTGCTGAGCTGCTGGTGCTCAACCAGGGGAGTGAACCTGCAGCCCACGCCCAAGTCAAAGTTGCACCACCTCCAGCTGTCATTAGTCAGAGACCCACACACAGATGGTCTCCAACCTGCAGTGGCTTAATGATCCTTTGACTTCACAACTGTGTGAGTTAACATGTGTTTAGGAGAAACCCTACTTGGTGTACCCCGCCAACATTCTGTTTTTCACTTTCAGTACTGTATTTAATGAATCATGTGAATAGGCAACACTTCATTATAAAATAGTATCTAATTAGATAATTTTACTCAAAGGCAAGCTAATGTTTAAGTGTTCTGAGTACATTGAAGGTAGGCTAGGCCTAGCTTATGATGTTCAGTAGGTTAAGTGTATTAAATCCATTCCCACTTACACATTTTCAGCGGGTCCCCTGAGGAGCATCTGTCTGCCACTCTGTGAAGCTGAGGGATTCTGCAGCTAACATGGATCTAAAGACCAGGTGATGTTAAGGGTTCACTTAGCCCTAAATGTGATTCTGATGTTTAGGTGGGTACAAAATACAATGCATGGTGGCTTTGAACACAACTGTTACCCAGTGATGGAATGGAGATCAAATTAAAACTAAAGCTAGTTAGCCTTAATTGCTTACTAAAATGCTATATATCATTGGCTCGTTAAAATTCTGCATTTCCAGGGCAGTGCCTGTGGCTCAGCTGGTAGGGCGCTGGCCCCATATACTGAGGGTGGCGGGTTCAAACCCAGCCCCAGCCAAACTGCAACAAACAAATAGCCGGGCGTGCGCCTGTAGTCCCAGCTACTTGGGAGGCTGAGGCAAGAGCCTAAGGATTTAGAGGCTGCTGTGAGCTGTATGATGCCCCAGCACTCTACCAAGGGCGATAAAGTGAGACTCTGTCTCTAAAAAATAAAAAAGATAAAATTCTGCATTTCCTAAGAATCACCAGGAATTTCTTTCCACCCCTAACACAAGGGAGGAAAAAAGCAACAGTCTTTCCTTCCAACCGTAAGTGTCCTAGATTCGTACCAGGCAGGTTTGGGAAATCCAACCCTATGAAATAGCAAAAAAAAAAAAAAAGGGAAGTATGTGCGCTAGAAACTAAGAGTCACTCTGTTTTAGAACTATCTTACTTTCATATTGCTCACTGAAAGGAAGAAAGTAGGCTACAAGTCAATCATTTATTTAAATCATGAATATAAAAAGACGGAAAGCCAGGTGGTGCACCAAGCTGGCAGCTGCTGTGTTTGGTAAGGCTCCAAGTTGTCTTAGTCCATTTTGCATTGCTAGAAAGGAATACTCAAGATTGGGTCGTTTAGAAAGAAAAGAGGATTCTTTGGCTCACAGTTCTGTGGGCTGCACTAGCAGCGTGGCACCAGCATCTGCTTCTGGTGTAGTCTTCAGGGAGCTTCTGATAAGGCAGAAGGTGAAGGGTAAGCACATGTGTCACATGGAGAGAGCAATAAACGACCTGCTCAGCTAATGCCAGGCGAACGCGCTCACCCTTGCAGGTGAGGGCACCAAAACATTACGGAGGGATCCACCCTTTGACCCAAACACCTCCCACACACGAGATCAAATTTCAACATGAGCTTTGGAGGGGACAAGTATCCAAACTATATCACAAGTATTCTTTCTTTGGGCTCTCTAGTCTCTATTAAGAAACAGGATTTCAATATAATACCTTGAAAATCAAAACTGAAGTTAAAATTACCAACACGTCTCTTAGAAACCCAGTTTACCAGCATATTAATCTGGTTTTATGTAAAGCAGGTACAACTTGTTTAGACAGTGTCTCTGCAAGCTATGGCCCATGAGCTAAATCTGTTGAACACGTAACAAAATGAATACTATGTATGTGTAGTATACAGTGTATAAAGTAACAACTATAATAACATCCATTCAATCTTAAGTTTTATTATATATATATATTTTTTTATTGAGACAGAGTCTCAGTTTGTCACCCTTGGTAGAATGCCTTGGCATCATAGCTCATAGCAACCTCAAACTCTTGGGCTTAAGCAATTCTCTTGCCTTAGCCTCCCTAGTAGCTGAGACTATAGGCGCCTGCCCACAATGCCTGGCTATAGTTTTACTGTATTTTAAACTAATTAAAACCAATCCATTACAGATTAGTTCTGACCTTTGAGAAAATAAACAGAATTCAAAAAAATATATACATAGTTCTAAGTAAAGTTCTACAAACTAACATTTTCTTTTCCACTCTCTAGGAAAATAACAACTCTTTTAAAAGTGTTTCTTAATTTTTAAATGGTTAAGAAAGTAAATTTTATGTCGTATGTTTGTCACAACCAAAAAGATGTGTCTGTGTGTGTGTGTGGAGAGAGACAAAGAGAGTAAAGAGGCAGAGTGCTGTGGCATCACAGCTCACAGCAACCTCAAACTCTTGGGTTTAATTGATTCTCTTGCCTCAGCCTCTCAAGTAGCTGGGAGTATAGGGGCCCGCCACAATGCCTGGCTATTTTTTGGTTGTAGTTGTCATTGTTGTTTGGCAGGCCTGGGCTGGATTTGAACCCGCCAGCTCCAGTGTATGTGGCTGGCACACTAGCTGCTAAGCTATGGGCACCGAGCCTAAAAAGGCAATTTTAATACAAAGAGAGGATAAATATAATAGGATATATTCAAAGTCTCATTAATTTAAAAAGTAGATACTAAAAATTCTGGCTGTTTTCTTTCTTCTGTGAAATATAATTTGTATATAAGGCACATATTTCTCTTAGTGTAAGGAGGGAAAAATATATCCAGGGAACTGTAAGGCACAGTTACCTTAAAACCAGGTGCTGTAACTAAGAACAGTAACAACTGATTAACCTTGATGGTCACATAATAACCAGGAAAAAAGATGATATGTTACCAATGATGCATTAATCAGATACTATGAAAAAAGAAAACACGGTTCCTTAAAGCTCAAAGATAAAAATACAGTGCTATGACCAAGTACTGATGATGCAACAGTAGGCCAGGGTGAGCTCAATGAATTCTAAGGTGCCCAGTCACAGGGGAGTCCACACTCCGCTCCCGCAATTCTTGTGTGAATACTGAAAAGCATTTGAAAGAGGAAACTAGATGCAGTGTGGTCTCCTGCACTGAATCTTGGAACAATAAAAGATTAGCAGAAATGTGGTGATATCAGAATTGGGCAGGCAGTTAGTGAACAGTAACGTACCCATGTTAATTTCTTAGCTTTGCCTTTGGTCTATAAAATGTTAACACGAAGAGAACCTTTGCAGCTTTTCTGTAAATCTAAAATTATTTCGAAATTTTGAAAGTGGGGAGAGACATAATTATTCATGTGCCTATGCACACGAGAATATGAAACTGAGCGTTCGTTAAGGTTCTGAGAATAGAATCGGGGGAAGCACAAGTTCTGTTTCAAAAATAACCCAGGGAGGAGACAGAGGAAGTCACAGACGCGAGGAGGACAGCAGGGGCTTCTGTGTGCTGTGATGTTCTATTGGTTTTTTTTTTTTTGAGACAGTCTCACTATGTTGCTCTTGGTAGAGTGCCGTGGTGTCACAGCTCACAGCAACCTCCAACTCTTGGGCTTAAGTGATTCTCTTGCCTCAGCTTCCCAAGTAGCTGGGATTACAGGCGCCTGCCACAACACCTGGCTTTTTTTTTTTTTTTTTTTTTGTAGAGACAGGGTCTCACTCCTGCTTGAACCTCTGAGCTCTGAGCAATCCACCTGCCTCAGCCTCCCAGAGTGCTTGGATTATAGGCATGAACCACCATGCCCGGCCTGGAGTATAGATCTTAAACCAAGGAAATATCCAAGAAGGTCAAGTGACTTTCCAGAGCTAGAAGGTCCCAGATTTTCCACAAGGACTGAATCACCAGAATCCAGGCTTCCTACTGCACCCAACTCCAAAGCATCCAGCTGGAACACCTGAGGCATCATAACACCACTAGAGAGAAATCCTAATAAGTTCTATTTACTGTAATAAGTTGATCAAAGATATTTTTTTCTATCTCAACGAGGTTTTTTTTTTTTGAGACAGAGCCTCAAGCTGTCGCCCTGGGTTGCCCTGGGTAGAGTGCGGTGGCATCATAGCTCAGAGCAACCTCCAACTCCTGGGTTCAAGCGAGTCTCCTGCCTCGGCCTCCCAAGTAGCTGGGACCACAGGCACCGGCCACAACGCCCAGCTATTTTTTGGTTGCAGCCGTCATTGTTGTTTGGTGGGCCCGGGCTGGATTTGAACTCACCACCTTAGGTGTATGTGGCTGGCGCCTTAGCTGCTTGAGCCACAGGTGCCGAGCCACAATGGGGTTTTTTTGTCCAGCAATAAGACTGGTTTTTCCAACATATTTTAGATTACTTACTTCCAATACAACATTAGTACATTTGTCATTTATTAAATAATGGCAGATTACAGATTCATAGAATATGAAAACTAGAGGACTACTAAGCTACATATGCATTTTAAAAACCAGGCACGGGTACCAGAGATATTAGTAACTCGTCAGGAATACCTAAAATTCGATTCTCCTTTTTCTTTAGATCAATAAATTAGAGTAGATTTCACGGTTACTGTCAGATGAGATAAATTTGCAATATATAATATCATTCGTTTCTGACGTGTGTTCTTTCGTGTGTAAGTCAGTTCATGATGACTTTTATGAATGTTTCTGCTGGAAATAACTGTCGCTAAACAACAGTTTAATGGCAACAAAAAAGCCTTGATTGAATATGTAAGATAAATCAAGGTGCTCCTTGATTCTGTGAGGATAAATGAGAGTCAATTAAAGGGCAATTTAAGAATATTTTTTAAGAAATAACAGTTTCAGGTACGCAATTGTTAGGAAGATAACAATCATACAAGCCAAGGCCACGTGATTCTGCCACAGGCCCCAAGGTGAGAGGTCGATGCCCTGCTTGGTCAAATAGTCTTCACCGGTGCATCTGAAATTCAACAGAAAAAGAACAAACTTCATTCCTAGCATCCACCAAATTTTACTCAATTTCTTCACTATTCTTCATTAAGGAAACCTACAGGTCACCCAGGTCTTTAATAATTATCCTGTCTTACACAACAGCCGACCATCATTGTGTACTTAACATTACTCAAAACATTATGTCAGCATCTTGGGCTTAATGGCTTAGTTAATTCCTAAAACCCAAAAGGGTAGATATATATATTTAAAAACTGAAAGGACTAAGGTTTAAGGAATTTGACCAGTTTATAGAGTTACACATGGAACTAAGTTTTAACCTCCTCAAATTCATTTGTTTCCAAGTCTGTAATCTGCCCTCTTCAAAGGGCAGAAAATTGTATCAAGTAATTTTTTTGCTTATTCCTAATGGAGAAAACCCTCAAGTTTAACAGATGATACCCATGACCCTTACCAAGAAGAGCAAAGCTCTTTGTAGTACTGCTTACCCATACAAAAGCACACAGCCTAACAATCTGAGCACTGGGGAGAGAGGAACAAGGGATTCCTGCCAGAGTCCCATTCTGTCAGCTCTTCCATGGAGACTAACGAGCATGGCAGATGCAGCGGTAAGACATCACCAGCAGGGCCAGCTGGCCGGGCACCGCAGCTCACCTCTGTAATCCCAGCAATCTGAGAGGCCGAGGCAAGTGGACTGCTCGAGCTCAGGAGTTCGAGATCAGACTGGGTAAGAGCGAAGCCCCGTCTCTACTAAAAATAAAAAAACTAGCCAAGTGTTGTCACACGTGCCTGTAGTTCCAGCTACTCCAGAGGGTGAGGCAAAAGGATTGCTCAAGCCCCTAAGTTTGAGGTTGTTGTGAGCTATGATGTCACAGCACTCTACCAAGGTGGCAGAGTGAAACTCTGTCTCAAAAAAAAAAAAGGCAAAAATCCAGTAGGCCCAGTCATCAGGTTTGATCCTTAAGCAGCAGCTGGAGTAGACAGGGAAGAGAGTCCCCCTGCCACAGGTGAGGAAAGCATCTGAGGCTAACAACACCTGGGACAGCCACAGTCACTGCCTGGTACCACCTCGGTGCAGCTCTGGGAATTTAGCAATTCCCCCAGGTAGCGGCAGCCTGTCTGTCACTGTGAGAGGCGCTTCCACCGTTGTCTTAGGAGGATGAACCTCATCTTCTATTTCCATAAAGGCTGGGGGGGGGGTGCTCTCATCCACTTCACCCTGACCCTCGCTGGAAGTGACTTTGGGTTATAAAGACATCACAGCCAAAGCAAAGCAAAAGGGAGTGGGCGGGATGAAGAACAGCTTCCTTCTCGGAGGACTGCCGGTCAGTAATTCAAAATAGCAACCCCTCCTATCATCAAGAGTTATTTCTTTCCTATGTGAACATTTAGCAAAGATTTAGGATACCCACATTCTTTTTCTCTCACTAATTTATGTATAAAAATTGAGTGATTAACAACAATCATAGAAAGGAAAGTATCATTAAACTTTTAAAACAATATCCTCTAGTTTTATTTAAGCCTGAATGTCTACTTTAATGATATTATGCAAAAATGGGATTTCCTTCTCAACTTACTGAAATGCATGGTCCTGTTCCTTTTATTTATTTATTTATTTTTTAGGAGATACATTGTTAGATAGGGAGGTTAGGAAATGGTCCAAGTTATTTTAAAAAAACAAAAACAAATACACAACTGTGCAGGCTTTCACCTCACGATGTATTTATCTCAAACGCACTAGACAGAGAAGGTGCAAGGCTCTTGGCAGGGAAACATTCCCTCTTTGCACTATTGAAACCCTTTCAGCTCTTTACCCCTGGGTTGGGCTTGTAGTATCCATGAGTTCACAGATGTATATGCTTCATATTATCCATAAAACTCAAGACTGTAAGCTCTTCCTAAACCAGTAAAGCACCTAATTTCAAACTCAAATGTTTTGAAAAATAAGACCTCAAACCCACAACCAAAAACATCAAAAGCACCTTTTAAAAGACCCCAAAGAGAGAGACTCCTGATCCAAAGAGGAAGAAGAACACATCAAGCCGGCCTGGACCCACCTGAAGCTCAGAGGTAAGGCCAGGTTTGACTTGTAGATGTGAATGACAAATAAATGCATGTTGTTAAATGTCAAAAAACAAACAAACATAAAAAAAAAAAAACCTTTTTTAAAGATCCCAAACAAACAAAACAACACATAAGAAACATTTCTCCATATTAAATACAATTTGGTGGGGGGCGGGAGGGGGACAGACTCTTACTCTGTCACCTTGAGTAGAGTGCCGTGGTATCATCATAGCTCACAGAAACCACAAATTCTAGGGCTCAGCAATCCTCCTGCCTCAGCCTCCCAAGCAGCTGGGACTACAGGTGCTCGCCACTTCACTTGGCTAATTTTTCTTTAAGCAGAGATGCGGTCTTGCCCAGGTTGGTCTCAGAAGTCCTGAGCTCAAGCGATCCACCTATCTTCTAGTGTCCTAGGATTACAGGAATGAGCCACGGCGCCTGGCCCATATTACATATAATTTTGACTATGGCAGAAAAGTTCACGTGCATTAGCACACAAAAACTCACTTTATGGATGAGAAAACATAGGCTCAGAGAAGCCTAGTGCTCCTAGAAGAACTCGTATCAGCTCTGAGCCCAGGGGCCTTTCCTCATCACACATAGTAATAAGCAAACCCGTTACGATAATGAACACAGACTTACGTCGCATAGTTACAGGAATCATTTCGTGTTATGTTGACTCCTGGGCAGAAGTTTTGTCCCAAAAATTCATTATACTGCAAAGCCTACGACAGAGGTGGGATTGGGGGCAAGGTAAATAGTTTTTTAATTTCAGAACAATCAGGAGCATGTCCTCCAAGTTTAATCTTCTTATTATTTCTAAAAACATACCAAGTTTCACATTCACTGTCTTTGTCGCACCAAAAGAACTAAAGTTATTTCCCCTGGCAATCAGAAGGCCTAGGGCTGGGATTCTGGCTTCTTAATACATAAGAAATTTTAGCTGAAAGGGGAGACCTCTGGCTCTATTATGCCCTAGGTCCTGAGTATTGTTAATTTGTGGTAACAGTCTTTTGCTCTTGTTTGTCTTCATCAAAACCAGTTGTAATTCCTGGGAGTTAGAAACTCTGTTACAATATATTAAGACACAGACAAGGTTTTCTTAGGCGTGGTGAGCTATAAAAGTATGGTCATATTATACAGACTTTGTTTCTTTTTGAATTCTTCTTCAACATAATCTATATGTCTAGTCTCCCATCTTTTCATTTATTTCCTTGTTGAGCTGAAATGCAACAATATGTTTTTCATCAATGAGTCAGTCTTTCTCCTTCACTACTCGATATCTCCTCACACCTCCCTCAAAGCTTGACGGGGGAAAACCCCAAATGACTTCCTGGCCTTGTGCTGACCACGGCTAATAGGAAGGTCTTATTCTTTGCTCCTAAAAGGAAATTCCGAGACGGAGGCTTTCCCAGCACCTGGCTGGAGACATGAATTTGGGTAGGCTTTATTTTGGTTCCTTCTCGTCTGGGAACCCAACCGCAGGGGCAGCCCGAGCAGACTCACCGAGAAACCGTACCGCGGGATGCTGAAGTACTGAAGCCACGAGAGCCAGGACGCGATGGTCGTGAGGTTCACCAGCAGGCCTGAGAAAATCTGCCAGCGGCACACAGAGTCAGCAGCGGTCAGGGAATTCCATACACAATTCCTCCCCAAGTCCCCTTTCGCCCTTCTAAAGGTTTCTGGTAGGACCCACTCTTTCTTAAAATGCGTTCCACCTGTTCTTTGCAGTTTGGGGCTGGGGCCAGGTTTGAACCCTCCACCTCCGGCACAGGGGGCCGGCGCCCTACTCCTTTGAGCCACAGGTGCCACCCTCATCCCACCTATTCTTTACACTTACTAACTCTTTCTCCTTGGCATGTGCAGACCTCTATTTAGCCAGAGTGGTTTATGCTTGGATTTTTGGTATTAGCTTTTAAAAAAATAGATAGAATTTCATTCTGTTACCCTGGATAGAGTATCCTGGCGTCCATTAGAGTTCACAGCAACCTCAAACTCTTGGGCTCAAACAATCCTTTTGCTTCAGCCTCCCAAGTAGCTGGGACTACAAGCGCCCACCACAATACCTGGCTAGGTTTTTTTTTTTTCTATTTTTAGTAGAAAAGGGGTCTTGCCCTTGCTCAGGCTGGTCTTGAACTCCTGAGCTCAATACACCTGCCTTAGCCTCCCAGAGTGCCAGGATTATAGACATGAGCCACCACGCCCAGCCTCATTTATAATTTCAAAGGAAGAACAATATATCTATAATATATATTAGATATTTTATTTAATTGGAAGACTCCTTAACTTCTCATAACTATATACTCAACTTTTTTTGTAACTGCCCACAATAGAAGGTCAGTAAATGCTGACTGTGCCAACCCTATAACCACTGTGTGTTCTCAACAATGCACCTGCATTCTAAGAACCTAAACCAGAAGGATCCTGGGCGACTCGTGTCCCTCCCGACTCACATACTACAGAGTAAGATTTGCGATTTACAAGGGTTTGCATCCTCTATCCATATGACTTTAGCAATAGCGTTCAGAATGCAGTCTTAAAATAACCCCAAACCTGGAGCTGACACAGAATGTGATGTAGGAAGGTACAGCACAACCAGGGTCAATACCTTCCTGTAAGGCCACCAAGGGACTGAGGCAACGGAGATGCCAGGAAGGACAGCTCGAAACTGGACAGAGACAGCTGTGAGGCTCACAAAAAACTTCCCCAATTAAACCTCACTGGCACACTGGAATAATAATAGCAATGCTGCTGGTGACTACACGGATGTGTATTTAGACTTTACCTTACCAAGTACCGAGTATGTACCACAGCATCTGAGTAAAACATAATTTCATGACTGGTTTTAAAAGTCTTATTTAAAAAACCTATAAACAAGATTTATTACTTTCTCAATGATGTTTACACTGGTAGTTTTGAAATTCAGAAATGAAGACTTAAACTTTGGCAAGAGTTTGTGCTAATTACATAGCATTGAATGACATCTACTGTAGCAGCAAGGACGTGTATTAATGGGCCAAGCATTCCTGTTTACTTAATGTTGGAGGGCAGATAGGTAACTGGTCCCATTCACTTGTTGGTGAGTGTGAAATTATCTATGTGAGTGTGAAATTTAGGGGTATGTAAGATTAGAACTAATATATATATTTATTTATTTATTTTAGAAACAGGGTCTCACTATGTTGCCCAGGCAGGAGTACAGTGCTGTAATCATAGTTCACTGCAGCCTTGAACTCCTGGGCTCCAGGGATCCTCCCATTTTAGTCTCCCTTATAGATAGAAATACAGGTGCACACTGCTATACCCAGCTACTTTAAAAATTTTTTTTTAAAAACAGGATCTTGCTGTGTTACCCAGACTGGTCTTGAATTCCTGGCCTCAAGCGATCCTCCTGCCTTGGCCTCCCAAAGTGCTGTGATTATAGGCATGAACCACTATGCCTGCCCAGCAAAAACATACTGATGTAAGAAAATGTCAGAAACCCAGAAAGGAGGTGACTTAGTACTGTGTGGACTCTAGATCTTCTGGTATGCTAAAAATACTCCTTTTCAAAATAGAATAGGGGTACTTGTGTGCCCTTCTGCCTCCCAACACGGGATGATGCAGTGAGAAGACCCTCGCCAGATGTGGGCCCCTCAACCTTGGGCTTCCCAGCCTCCAGAACTGAAGGAATAAATCTCTGACTTGTATAAACTAAAAACAAAAACAAAAGTGGAACCCAAGATCAACACACACACTGTTCTGTTTCTCACAGAACTTTCACCGTAGAACAGTGAATCCAACCAGACCACACCCCCTTCCTGGGGCTGGTGAAACAAGCTAGCAGTTCTCTCACACAGCACACAAGTCAGCAAACGACTGTCGTTCTTATGAGGGAAGATGCTGTTCTGGTTCTCAAAGTGCCAGTTTATGTGTCACCAAGAAGCATCTTTAAGAACATCATTAGGCCAGGCACAGTGGCAGGCACCTGTGGTCCCGGCTACTGGGAAGGCCAGCCAGGGCTACATAGCAAGATTTCACGTTCTTAACATTTTTTTAAATAAAAGAAAAAAACCAACACATCAATAACATGTTAACTGAAGTTATAACTATGTTCAAGCCATAGCAAAAATAGCTGGATGAGGGCAGAGAGGAAAGCAGGGACATTCTCCAGCAGAAACTGTACTTCAGTGTCTGGCCTCCTTAAAGCCGAGAGTCCTGGTACAAGAGTGCGCAAGCAGATTTTACATGACAGGAGAATGTAAAGGAAGAAAAAAGGGGGAAAATTCCTTCACGGGGCAGCCCAGAGTTCACTCATACTCACCATCATAAACACAAAAGTGATGGTCATGAGGAGCGTTGCTATGGAAACCACACTCTGACCTGCTGCTATGGCCAGTGCCATGGAACTGGCTGAGTAAGCCACCATCATGAGGGTGAACATCATGATGAAGAAGGCATCCGCCTTGGGTTTCAGTCCTTGGTCAGAAAGAAAACAAGGGTTAGAAATACAGGTGCATACGGGTGTACACTGCTACACTGCCCACGTACTGTGCGCCTGGGATTATTTATTGTGCAAATAACAAACTAATATTTTGCAGAATTAATATTAGGATGACAAAAAGTCATCTACTATCCATCCAACTACCCTGGGTCATCAAATTCAGTGTTTCCGTCCCTGTAACTGTAAAGTTATGACATGGTTTTCTTTTATATACTCACTGCACACTCGAGCACTTTTCCATGTAACACCTATGCACTCACCTGTGTAACAGGAACAATCTCTGAGTCCCTGACATGGGGAGCTACGGGTAGTACAACGACCCCAAATTCTGCTGCCTTGTCTTCTCACGGGAAGCTCATCATGTCCCCACACACCACCATGTTACTGTGTGCTGTCACTGCCTTAGAGAAGAAACTGGGGCAATCAGGGTGACATGGCCTCACGGTGGCTTCATTACCTGGGGGGAGGAGGGTGCCTCCTTCACAATCACCACCTAACTCTGTAGCGAGAACAAGACTAAACTGGGTTTCATAAAGCTACTTTACCAGGAAACAGCCACAAGAACACCAATCAGAAAACCACTAGGCTGAGGACCTCGATGCTAAGCCTAACTGTATGCTATGCCTATGATTTGTAAATGGAAGATTTAAGCTCAGTCAGTGACTCCTCTCCTGTAGGACTTCGCTAAAAATAGATTGGGGGGGGCATGGAAGCCTGAGCATAATGCACAAACAAATTTCTGTAATTACCACACAGGTATTGTTATTAAATCAGGAAGACCCCAAAGTCACCATCGTTTTCTCATTAGAGAATGGGGGAGGGGAATACACACATGCAGTAAATACCCCAGCTCCTCTAGCACAGTCTCCAAGTTTTATAAACTCATTCCATGACACACAGCATCTCTCAGCGAATATAGTTTTATAAATAGTTTTAAAAATTTAGTTGGAAAAAAGTCTTGATACAAACGTCCACGGTAACTAGTCATTTCAGAGACAGCAGCACAGCGGATGGGTGACTCCCTATCTCATGGCTTGGTTTATATTTGGGGGGGCTTATGGAGGGGGTGAGACAGGGCCTCAGCCTGTTGCCCTGGCTACAGTGCAGTGGTGTCGGTTATAGCTCACTAAAATCTCCAACTACTGGGCTCAAGCAATCCTCCTACCCCAGCCTCCCAAGTAGGTGGGACTAAAGGCCACCATGCCTGGTTGGCTAACTTTTCTATTTTTTGTAGAGATGGGAGGTCTCACTATGCTGTCAGGCTGGTCTCGAATTTAGGAACTAGGCTCGGCGCCTGTGGCTCAATAGGCTAAGGCGCCAGCCACGTACACCTAAGGTGGCGGGTTCGAATCCCCAGCCCGGGCCCGCCAAACAACCGGGCGCCTGTGGTCCCAGCTACTCGGGAGGTGGAGGCAGGAGACTCGCTTGAGCCCAGGAGTTGGAGGTTGCTATGAGCTGTGAT
>CAUYQV010040557.1:0-14057 GCA_963574575.1 Galagoides demidoff
CCTGAGCCCGCCAAACAACGATGGCTGCAACCAAAAAATGGCCCGGTGTTGTGGCGGGCGCCTGTGGTCCCAGCTACTTGGGAGGCTGAGGCAGGAGACTCGCTTGAGCCCAGGAGTTGGAGGTTGCTATGAGCTGTGATGGCATGGCACTCTACCCAGGGGGATAGCTTGAGGCTCCGTCTCAAAAAAAAAAAAAAAAAAGTAACTTGTCCAATAAAGAGTTCATTAAATGTCAGAGTCATGACTGAGATAAAGGAATCCTACTTTAAAATCCATGCTCTTTGGTACTCCTAGGGTAGGTTCTAGAGGTACAGAAAGAAATAAAGCAGATCAAATCAAGAAGGCCAGATGGAGTCATGTACAGAAATGATCAACATATTAAAATGTCATCTTTTGCCCATTTTTAAACTGACTATTGTAATTTTTTTTTTTTTTTGTAGTTTTTGGCCGGGGCTAGGTTTGAACCCGCCACCTCTGGCATGTGGGGCTGGCGCCCTACTCCTTTGAGCCACGGGCACCACCCCAACTATTCTGATTTTTATTACTGCATTGTAAGAGTTCTTTATTCTATATCAAAATCTCTTATCAGATAAATAATTTTCAAAGGTTTCATACCCTTCCGTGCACTATCTTTATTTCCTTGGTAGTGTCCTCTGTAGCACAGTACCTCTTGATTTTGATGAAGTCCGATTCATCTATTTCTTCTTGTTGCCTAAACCATCACTTAATCCAAGATGAAAACCTATGTTCTCATCAAAGAGATTTATAGCTTTAGCTCGTACATCAGGTTTTGGATCTATTTTGAGTTAATTGGGGCATATGGTGTGTAACAAAAGAGGGTTGATATTGATTCAAGTGCCTGTGGATGTTGTCTTCCCAGGATCATTATTTTTTTCCCCCCTTGAATAATCTTGATACTCTTGTCAAGAATCAATGAGGCATCAGTATGCAAGTTTATTACTGGATTCCCAGTTATCGTCCATTGATCCATACGTCTGTCTTTATGCAAGTATTATTATACTGTCTTGATTTAGCAGTAAATTGTGAAGTTGGAATGTGTGGGGCCTCTGTTTTTTCCTTCTCTTTCCATACCGTTTGGTCTATTCTGATACCCTGCCTTTCCACCTGAATGTTGGGATCCGCCTGTCCATCTCTCCATGCCATATTTCATTTGATCTTCTCCCAAGAAGTCTGCTTGGATGTTGATACGTATTGCATAGATTCTGTGGGTCACTCTGGGGGCTACTGGGATGGCTCACTCTGTGTCAGACATTGCGCTAAGCGCTTTACAGCCAGAGGCTCATTGAATCCTCCAAGGACCCTGTGATGTTGGTGCAGGCATCGTGCTGATGTCACTTGGCAGATGAGGACAGTGAAGCTTTTAGAGTGTCACAAGTCAGGCTTCTTGAGAAATAGATTCAGAGACAAGATTTGCACACAGCAGGCTTCTTGGGAGTGTCCTTAGGCTGAACACCTGTTAGGGCAGGAGGGCAGCCATGTTGGGCAGGGGAAGGAGCTGAAACCCTATGCAGTTACAGCAGCAGCCGCAGCTGATGCCATGGGAAGAGCCAAAGCTAGGAGGGTCCTTCAGTGAGGTCCAAAACTGAGGTAAGGGGCCAGGTGTTTGTCTGTCATGATGTGTGCAGGCCCCAAGGAGAATGCACAGCCTTGGATAAAGCAGGTCCCTTTGGTGGAGGGAAATTCCTCAGGAGGGTCACAGCCATGAGCAACCAGGAGCCACAGCTGGGAGAACACACCTGTATTCTAGAAGGGGCATCTGGGGGTTCACCACAGCACCTACAAGGCAGTTATAGATATATTTTAAAATTATTATTGGGGATTCATTGAGGGTACAAAGAACCAGATTACACTGCTTGCATTTGTTAGGTAAAAGTCCCTCTTATAATTGTGTCCCACCCCCAAGAGGTGTTCACACACCATGACCCCTCATCCCCGTCCCTCCCACCCTGTCTCCGCTCCCCCAATGCCCAACCCCCACCATGTACTAGCATCAATTGTCCTCCTATCAGAATTGAGTAGGTTGGATTCTTGTTTCTCCATTCTTGTGATGCTTTGCTAAGAAGAATGTGTTTCAACTCCATCCAGGTTAATACAAAAGATGTAAAGTCTCCATCTTTTCTGTGGCTGAATAGTCTTCCGTGGTGTACCTATCCCACAGCTCATTCATCCATTCCTGGGTTGGTGGGCATTTAGACTGCTTCCACCATTTGGCCATTTAAACTGAGCAGCAAAACACAGTCTAGTGCAACTGTCGTCCTGATAAAATTATTTTTTTCCTTCTGGATAGATGCCCAGTAATGGGATTGCAGGATCAAATGGGAGGTCTAGTTTGAGTTCTTAGAGGATTCTCTTTACTTCCTTCTAAAAAAGTTGTATTAGTTTGCAGCCCCACCAGCAGTAGAAACGTGTTCCTTTCTCTCCATAGCCATGCCAGCATCTGCAGCTTTGAGACTTTGTGATGTGGGCCATTCTCGCTGGGGTTAGGTGACATCTCAGGGTGATTTTGATTTGCATTTCTCTGATAATTAGAGACCATGAGGATTTTTTCATATGTTTGTTAGCCATTGGTCTGTCATCTTTATTTATTTATTTTTTTTTGAGACGGAGCCTCAAGCTATCCCCCTGGTAGAGTGCCATGGCATCACAGCTCATAGCAACCTCCAACTCCTGGGCTCAAGCGAGTCTCCTGCCTCCGCCTCCCAAGTAGCTGGGACCACAGGCGCCCGCCACAATGCCCAACCATTTTTTGGTTGCAGCCATCATTGTTGTTTGGCGGACCTGGACTGGGGATTTGAACCCGCCACCTTAGGTGTACGTGGCTGGCGCCTTAGCCGATTGAGACACAGGCGCTGAGCCACGCCCGGCTATTTTTAGAGATGAGGTTCACTCTTGCTCAGGTTTCACTCTTGGTCTTGAACTCCTGAGCTCATGCAGTTCACCCACCTTGGCCTTTCAGAGTACTAGGATTATAGGCGTGAGCCACCACACCTGGCCTTAAGTAGCTGTAATTTAGGGCGGTGCCTGTGGCTTAAAAGGGTAGGGTGCCGGCCCCATATGCCGAAGGTGGCGGGTTCAAACCCAGTTCTGGCCACCAAAAAAAAAAAAGAAAAGTAGCAGTAATTTAGTATACTATTTGGATTCTACTCTTGTTTAACCATTTTTTAGTTGTTAAAACTTCTATCTACAAGTGCAAGTCGGGTTACTGTTAACTTAATTTCAATAAATAATAGAATCTTCTCTCCATTATAGCCCCGTTCACTTTCCACTTTGTGCTGTTTTTGTCATATCAAATAGATCTTATGTATGTTGATCACCCAAGGGACTGTAAGAAACTGGCCAATATACAGAGGTGGTCGACATAAGAAACTAAGCCTAATGCACTGATACATACATGTGGTGCATGTCTGGTCTGTGGAAATTAGGTCAGCTTGAGGAAGTGATCAACTACGGAGGTTCTACTATATATTATGTGTTCTAAACTCAACAATGTAGTGTTGTATTATTAATTATTAAAGATATTTTATCTTATATCTTTAAGGAAGTTAAGAGAAGAAATAAGTAAAGCATAAGTCTTGCCTTGGCATGGTAGCACATGCCTATAATCCTAGCACTGCAGGAGGCCAAGGCAGGCAGCTCCCTTGAGCTCAAGATTTCAAGACCAGCCTGAGTAAAGTGAGACACCATCTCTACTGAAAATAGAAAAATTAGCCAGGTGTCATGGTGGATGCTTGTAGTCCCAGCTTGAGCCCAGTGGTTGCAACATGTAAACTAGGCTGAGGCTATGGTACTCAGCCAGGGTGACAGAGTAAGACTATCTCAAAAAAAAAAAAAAAACAAACTAGGTAGATTGCTTGAGCTCATGGGTTCAAGACCAGCCTGAGCAAGAGTAAGACCTTGTCTTTAAAAAACTAGTTGGGGCTCAGCGCTTTAGCTCAGCAGCTAGGGCGCCAGCCACATACACCTAAGCTGGCAGGTTTGAATCCAGCCTGGGCCTGTCGAACAGTAATGACAACTGCAACCAAAAAATAGCTGGGGCGTTGTGGTGGGCACCTGTAGTCCCGGGTATTTGGGAGGCTGAGGCAAGAGAATTGCTTAAGCCTAAGAGTTTGAGGTTGCTATGAGCTGTGACACCATGACACTCTGCCAAGGGCAACATAATAAAACTCTGTCTCAAATAAATAAATAAAATAAAAAACTAGCTGGGGGTGGAGGGGGTGGCAGGTGAGGTGGCTCATGCTTATAATCCTAGCACTTGGGAGGCTGAGGTGGGTGGATTGCCTGAGTTCACAGGTTCGAGACCAGCCTGAGCCAGAGTGAGACCTCATCTATTTAAGAAAAAAAAAAAAAAAGCCATGTGTTGTTGTGGGTGCCTGTAGTCCCAGCTACCTGGGAGACTGAGGCAAGAGAATCACTTAAGCTAAGGAGGTTGAGGTTGCTATGAGCTATGACACTCTCTACTGAGGGTGACAAAGTGAGCCTCTGCCTCAAAAAATAAAAAAAGAAAGAAGCATTTTAAACCACAGTTTACCATCTTGGACTATTCGTTTCTCCCTACTAATTCAGATCACCATCTATAGTCATTTCGTTCGGCCTGAGGACTTTCTTGTTACTTTCATAATATACAGATGTGCTAGCAATAAATTCTCTAGTTTTATCTAGGAACATCTGAGAATATCTTTATGTTGCCTACATTTTTCAAGGATAGTTTTGCTGGAGATAAAATTCTTGGTTCACAGGTGTTCTTTTTTTTTCTTTCAGCACTTTGAAAATGAAATTCTATTCCATTATTTCAAATGATAAGTCAGCAGTTAATTGTATTGATGCTCCACTGTATAAGATAAATCCTCTTTCTCTGGATGCTTTTAAGATTTTTATCTTAGTGTTTGATTTTAGCTCTTTTTCTAGGTATGAATCATTTTGTGTTTATGCTGCTTGGCATTTGTTGAGCTTCTTGGATGTGTAGATTAATGTTTTCATCAAATTTAGGAAGTTTTCAGCTACTGTTTCTTCAACTATTTCTTCTGCCCCTTTCTCTCCTCTCCTTCTGAAACTCTTGTTGCACATGCACTCACAGCCTTGAGGTTGTCCCAGAGGTTCTGTTCTGGAAGGACTATGTTCACTGAGCTGGGGGGAGGCAGGGAGCTCCAGGCCAAAATGCTACCTATTCCCTCTGGTCTTAATTGAAGTTCAGCAGTTTTTGAAGCATAAATGCTTCTCAGATTGTTGTATTCCTTTGATCAATTTTCAGATACTGGCTGGACATGATGGCACATGTCTATAATCCTTAGTGCTCTGGGAGACTGAGGAGGGTGGATTGCTTGAGCTCAGGAGTTTGAGACCAGCCTAAGCAAGAGTGAGACCCTGTCTCTACTAAAATAGAAAAACTATCTGAGTATGTAGTGAGCACCTGTCGTCCCAGCTACTAGGGAGGCTGAGGCAAGAGGGTCGCTTGAGCTCAAGAGTTTTGAGGTTGCTGTGAGCTATGATGTCATAGCACTCTATCCAGGGCAACAGAGTAAGACTCTGTCTCAAAAACAAACAATAAAAAAACTTTCACAGCTCGGCATCTGTGGCTCAAGTGGCTAAGGTGCCAGCCACATACACCTAAGGTGGCGGGTTCAAATCCAGTCCGGGCCCACTAAACAACAATGATGGCTGCAACCGAAAAAAAAATAGCCAGGCATTGTGGCGGGCGCCTGTGGTCCCAGCAACTTGGGAGGCAGAGGCAGGAGACTCACTTGAGCCCAGGAGTTGGAGGTTGCTGTGAGCTATGCCACAGTACTCTACCCAGGGGGACAGCTTGAGGCTCTGTCTCAAAAAAAAAAAAACCTTTCAGAGGCTGAAACAGTGATTTTTTTGGGGGGTCGATTTTGTCCTCTTTCGGGGCTGGGTTTGAACCCACCACCTCTGGCTTACGGGGCTGGCGCCCTACCCTTTTGAGCCATAGGCACCGCCCCTTATTAAATTTTTTTGAAACTTGATTTGCTATAACAGGTTAAGTAGTTGGTTCCCCAAGAGTTTGTTCTCGTTGACAGCACCGGGGTCATTGTAGCATTAATTCAATAAGAATCCAGCATTTGGATTATTAAACTGTGGTTTTAGATTGGACTAGCTGGAATGGTAGCTGACATATTGTTAAAAGTACTCGTGGGTAGGGCACCGGCCCCATATACTGAGGGTGGCAGGTTTGAACCCGGCCCAGCCCAAACTGCAACAAAAAAAAAACCAGCCAGGCATTATGGTAGGCACCTGACTGTAGTCCCAGCTACTTGGGTGGCTGAGGCAAGAGAATCACCTAAGCCTAGGAGTTGGAGGTTGCTGTGAGCTGTGACGCCATGTACCGAGGGCAATAAAGTGAGACTCTGTCTCAAAAAAAAAAAAAAATGCTCAAGAAATATTTGAATAGGCTACATGGCAAAATACGTTTTTAAGTAAAAGTAACATTATGAGTTACAGTACAATATATTAGTATGATTCTAGTTATGTAAAAAAAAAATCCTCTCACCTACCCACCCCCCCCCCAAAAAAAAAAACAATCCCCTTTCTCAGGTTGCAGACATATATACATTTGGGGGGATTTTTGTGGAGATAAAAATCTCACTTTGTTGCCCTGAGTAGAGTGCCATGGTTCATCATAATTGACAGCAACCTCAAACTCTTGGGCTCAAGTAGTTCTCCTGCCTCAGCCTCCTGAGTAGCTGGGACTATAGGTATCCACCATATGCCCAGCTGTTTTTTCTATTTTTAGTAGAGATAGGGTCTCATTTTTGACCCCCACCTCTACTACATGGATTGTACCAAGGAGACCAGTGCTGACTTTTTCAAATTTCCGTAGAGGAACCAAATACACTAGCAGGCCACTTCTGGGGTGGAACTGGGCACTGTGCAGGTCACTTTCCCCTTTCTCCAGATAGGCTTCTGTAGTGTCGGAATCTTCCACAGCAGGAGTATATTTGTGTCTCTTGTGTAAATGAACTTTTTTGATTCCCAAGAGTAAATTTCAATAGCTCTGTTTTGCCAAGTGTGAAGTGGATTTTTTATCTCTTCCTTTTTTGTTTTGCAGTGACATGGGCTCCAGGGCTGGCTACCCTGCTCAGGTTTACAAAACTGCCAGCGCAGAGACTCCTCGGCCCTCCCAGCTGGCCCAGTCCAGCGCCTTCCAGCTCTCCGCCTCCGTCCCCAAGTCCTTCTTCTCCAAGCAGCCTGTGCGGAATAAGCACCCAACAGGGTGGAAGAGAGCGGAGGAGCCGCCCTCACGGCCGCTCCCCTTCACTGACCCAAAGAAGTAAGTAGCTGGATGCCCAGTACGGCACGCCTAGAGCCAGGCCGGGGTGTCGCTGGGGCAGAAAGAGGGCGCTGCCTCACCTACACAGTGGGGATACAGCTACAAATGGGATGGACAAGAGCCCCGCTCTTAGGGAGCTGGCATTCCCAGTGGAGTGACAGACAGTGAGTAGAGTGAATAAGAAAAGCATGCAGTGGGTTAGGTGGTGGTTGGTACTGTGAGTATCCAGAGGGAATAGCAACTGCAGGGGCCCTGAGGCAGGACTGCAATTGTCCTATGGGAGGAAGGCCAGGGTGGCTAGACAAGTAGGGAGAGGCAAAGGGAACATGAGGTCAGAGAGGCAATGGAAGTGGATCATGGAGGGTCTCATGGGCCACATGTAAGGGCTTTGGTATCTGCTGTAAGTGAGATGGAAGGTGTGGGACAGAGGAGGAGGGACGTGATCTAAATTGGGTATTCTCAGGGTCGCTGTGGCTGCATGTGGGGAGCTGCCTGTGAGGAGCAGGGAGGAGCTGCTGTCATGGTCCAGGCAGAGACGTGGGGGCGGAAGCAGGGTGGAGGGCGTGAGGGTGAGAAGGGGGCGGGTTCCGGAGAGATTGTCTGTGTCTGAACAGGAGCAGCCTGGATTTGCTGGCAGGTTGGATGGGTGTGTGTGTGTGAGAGAGAGACAGAGAGAGGGAGAAAGAGGTTGAAGATGACAGTGTCTTGAAGCCTGAAGGATAGATGTGCCTTGCACTGCGCTAGGGATTGAGTGAGGAGCAGACTTGGGGAAAGCACAGGAGCTCAATTCTGGAAGCTTTACAGCTGACGTGCAATAGGACAGCTAGGCAGAGACGTGGAGGAGGCCAACGGAAGAGAAGCCTGGAGTTCAGCAGAGAGGTCAGGCTGGAGAGAGAATTGTGGGTGTTGTCATTTTGTGGCCAGGAGTGTATCTGGAGAGAGACACCTCAGCCAAGCCCTGAACCAAGGTGCTGCCCCAGGTGAGGGTGGGGACCTGGGTGCCCGAGCTGATGGGCCACCAGAGGTCAGATCAGATGAGCCCAAGAGCATAGGACTGAGCCTCCTGGAGGTCTTTCAAGGGTTCAGGCAGAAAAGTAAGGCCGAAGCGAAACAGTTGCATGAGCCCATTTGAGGCATTTTGCTTTAAAGTGAAAGAAGAGAGTAGTGTGTAGTTAAGAAAGGTTTTATCCTAAGTAGTGGCGTATGCCTATAGTCCTAGCACTTTGGGAGGCTGAAGCAGGAAGATCGCTTGAGGCCAGGAGCTGGAAACCAGCCTCAGACAAAGACCCTGTCTTTATAAAACAGTAAGAAAAAATGAGCCAGATGTGATGACACACACCTGTAGCCCCGGCTACATAGGAGGCTGAGGCAGGAAGATCGCTGGAGCCCAGGAGTTTAAGGTCTCAGTGAGCTATGGAGCCACTATACAAGTGACAGAGCACCAGACCCTATCTCAAAAAAAAAAAGTTTTGTGTTTTAGTTGGAAGATAGGATACCTAACATGTACTGCGTGTTCACCGTATGCCAGGCTCAGTTCTGAGTTTGGTTTCTATTTTTCTTTCCTTTTTTTCCCTTTTCTTATATTTTGTAGAGATGGGATCTCACTGTATTGCTCAGGCTGGTCTCCAACTCCCAGCCTCAAGCAATCCTCTTGCCTCAGCCTCCCAAATCCTGGGATTATAGGCAGGAGCCGCTGCACCCAGCCTCTAAGTTCTTTTATGTTAATTAATTCACTGAATCTTCACAGTAGCTCCGTGAGGTAGACCTGTTCTCCCCATCTTACAGACCAGACAGCTGAGATCCAGGGTCATGCAGCTGGTGAGAAATGGAACCTGAATCAGAGCCCAGAGCCTGGCCCAAGGCTCATGTTTTCTTGGGTGAGGGGTCTTTGCCCTCCTCCATTCTGTTCTTTGTCACATTTTCTTTCATGACCTGGATATGGGCACTAAAATTTGTGGGTGACACAGAGCTTGGAGGGGGAGATGTGTCAGGACACAGAAAGTGTCTCCAGAGATGCTGGCAGGAGAGAGCACTAAACTCAAAGTGAGAATCCAGTTCATGCCTCACTAAGAGCCAAAGGGGACTCTGAAAACTAGATTCTTTTGTTTTGTGGGGGGTTGGGTTTTTGTTGTTGTTGTTGTTGTTTGAGTCAGCATCTCACTCTATCACCCTGGGTAGGGTAGAGTTCTCTGGTGTCACAGCTCACAGCAACCTCAAACTCTTGGGCTCAAGTGATCTTCCTGCCTCAGCCTCCTGAGTAGCTGGGACTATAGGCGCCCACCGTAACACTGGCTAGTTTTTCTACTTTTAGTAGAGATGTAGTCTCACTCTTGCTCAGGTTGGTCTCAAACTCCTGAGCTTAAGAGATCCTCCCAGAGTGCTGGGATTACAGGAGTGAGCTATCTTGCTGGGTCTCATCACTGGCTCCTTTTCGTAAACCTGCAGCATCTTCTTGGTACTCCCAGGATTAATGACAAAGGCTCTTATTCACTGAGCTAAATTCTGTCCAGGCACCACATTCTTTACCAATCTGCTGCCATACTTTGTGTGATCTGCCCTTACTTCCCTGTCCCTATCCCTACCATTCTGCTCTGGCCACGTACCTCTGGCTCCTCCTCCAACTCACCCACCAGACCCACCTCAGGGCCTCTGCGTGGCTCTCTTAGGCCTGGAAGGCCCATTCTCCAGAGTGCACCAGCTCCACCAGCTGCAAGGGAGAACTGGCCCAGGCCTCTGCTGTCGTCTGGGGTTGCCTGGAGTCTTTGGTGTTCCCTGGCACACAGAGGCAGCAGTCGTCTCTTCCTTCCTCTTCATGTGGTGCCCCCCTGTGTGCAGGTCTCTGTGTCCACCTTTCCCTTTTTTGATAGGACATCAGTGATATTGGATAAGGTTCCACGCTTATGACCTGACTGTAACTTGGAAGGACCCTGTTTCCAAGTGAGATCATATTTGGAGATTCTGGGGGTTAGGACTTCAACATAGGCATAGTGGGGAGCCTAGTTTAACGCAGAACACAGCACCTCTGCTGGGACAGAGGCTGCAGAAGGGAAGAAGCCTAGGGTCATTGGGACAGCTGAGCCTCATGTGGGTGCTCAGAGGGCCTCTCTGAGGAAGGCTCGTCTGTGCCAAGAGCAAGGGTGTTGTGTTATGTGTTGAACTGTGTCGCCCCTCCCAACGCCATGTCAATACATTGACATGCCTTCTGAAGATGGCTCTTTATAAGTGTGTATTTGGGTAAGCATGTAAACCAGGTATATAAAATATTTGGGAACACAAGTGAAAGAGTTTCATGGTTCCTTACAATATTTATTAATTTAATTGCGGGTACATTTTTGAAATCACATGTGTAAAATATTAGCTTTGAATTATTGCTGTTGCCTATACACTTCTATTTCTTGATGCTGTTTCATTCAAACTCTCCATGAGCATTTTGGAGATAGTATCTTCATCATTGTTAGAGGTACTTTGGAGTCACCTAACCTAGTTTTCCAGAAAACTTGATTTGTCTAGCTAACCATTTGAGATTAAACTTTTTTTTTTTAATCTGCGTATAGTGCAGTCACTTGGAAATTGTATCCCAAGACACAAAAACTTAATTTTTTTTCTTTCTTTCTCTTAGAGACAGAATCTCTATTGCCCTTGGTAGAGTGCCATGGCGTCACAGCTCACAGCAACCTCCAACTCCTGGGCTTAGGCAATTCTCTTGCCTTAGCCTCCCGAGTAGCTGGGACTACAGGCGCCCACCACAACGCCC
This sequence comes from Galagoides demidoff, assembly GCA_963574575.1. Lineage (NCBI taxonomy): Eukaryota > Metazoa > Chordata > Mammalia > Primates > Galagidae > Galagoides > Galagoides demidoff. The sequence continues at coordinate 11,061 of CAUYQV010040557.1, forward strand.
CTCTATTTTTTGTTGCAGTTTGACCAGGGCCGGGTTTGAACCCGCCACCCTCAGTATATGGGGCCAGTGCCCTACCCACTTAGCCACAGGCACCACCCACTAAAGCTTATTTGTGGCTCGGCGCCTGTGGCTCAATTGGCTAAGGCGTCAGCCACATACACCTAAGGTGGCGGGTTCAAATCCCCAGCCCGGGCCCGCCAAACAATAATGATGGCTGCAACCAAAAAATGGCCAGGCGTTGTGGCGGGCGCCTGTGGTCCCAGCTACTTGGGAGGCAGAGGCAGGAGACTCACTTGAGCCCTGGAGCTGGAGGTTGCTATGAGCTGTGATGCCATGGCACTATCCAGGCACTACCCAGGGGGATAGCTTGAGGCTCCGTCTCAAAAAAAAAAAAAGCTTATTTGTATAACTTTCTTCCTTACATTTATCAGCACCTGCTCTGCCACGCCTTATTATAAACCCCTTGGCTACATTAAAGCATTTAATCTTTGCTACAAAACAATAAGGTGTAGTACTTTGCATCCCATTTTCCAGGTGACAGAAAATTGAGGTATAGAACAGTTGGGCTACTTGCCTAAATTCATTGATTTGGTTGAAGTTTTATTTCTCCAGATGTGATGATCATTGGTTTTGTAATTTGTCCCCACAGGATCACCACATGCTATGAACTTGTTCCCCTAGAATGATTGCGTAATCTGTCTGTCAGATATCTTTGCCTTCTTTCAGTTGATTCTGGTCAGGCCCCCTAACACATCCACGACCTGCACTGGAGGAGGCTGTGTGCCCCCTGGAGGAGTGAAAGTGGCTGCAGCCAGCACAGGGAGTGCCATCATGCCACTGCGCAGCCTGGCTGCCCTACTCAGGCTGTGTAGACCTGGCCTCCTTGATCTTCCTGGCAACCCCACAAGAGGGATCTTGTCCTTACCCCCATTTTCAGATGAGGAAACTGAGGCACAGTTAGATCCCGGGTCACCCACTATAGAAGCAGCACATCCAGTCATGTGAGAGACTCAAGCAAAGGCTACTTGCACCCAAAGCAGTGACTCAGAATTTCTTGAGGAATAATTACTTGGAGGAAACAGTCTCGTCTCTATTCGGGTACTGCGTTCTGTATTTGTCAAACAAAAAAACAGAGTGACCTGGTGAAGGGTAGAGAATCTGTGAGGAGTTTGAAGTTGCTGTGAGCTATAATGACACCACAGTACTCCACCCAAAACGACAGACTAAGAGTCTGCCTCAAAAAGAAAAAAAACAGAGGAGGTGCCTGTAGCTCAGTCGGCAGGGTGTCGGCCACATACACCTAGGGTGGTGGGTTTGAACCCAACCTGGGCCTGCTAAGCAATGATGACAACTACAACCTAAAAATAGCTGGGCATTTGGCGGGCGCCTGTAGTCCCAGCTACTTGGGAGGCTGAGGCAAGAGAATCACTTAAGCCAGGAGTTTGAGATTGCTGTGAGCTGTGACACCACAACACTCTACCCAGGACGACAACTTGAGACTCTGTCTCAAAAAAAAAAAAGAGCATGGCTCCATGAGTGGAACACCCTCAGTTTGTATCCCAGCTCTGTCAGTACTGGAGCCAACGCTGTAAAGTGAGCTATGTGAACACCTGCCTCTCATGGCTGCCACCAGTCATATGTGAAACACACTGGCCACAGGGCGAGGGCTCCTGCTGCCTGGAGCTGCATGGTGAATGCTGCTTCCATCCGGAGCAGAGTAAACCCTGAGGCTGCTCACAGTGCCAGACAGATGTGGCTCTGAGAGTCCTCAACTCACTGTGCCTTTGTTTCCCTGGCCAGGAAAGGAGAAGAAAGGAATGCCTACACCCTAGAGGGGATGTGAGATTCAGTGAGCTCATAAGCAACTGCTCAGCCATGGTTGGCTGGGCTGGTGGTGCCTGGCATCTAATGGTTGACACCTGGCATTTGGCCTCCCTCCTTTGGGTTTAGGGGCATCAAAGTCCAGCTCAGTGATCCACAGAGGGAATAGGGAGGTCTCTCTTCTAACCACCCTACCTCACCCCCGTTCCCACAGCAGGGCTGACCCCCAACCTCAGCTGCTGGCCTCTCCAAGCCATCCTCCCAGGAAAATTCTGCCACCTGGAGTGTAGACATGGCAAGTATCTTTGCCAGCTATGTTGGCAGAACCCCCAGCTCAGCCAGGCCAATAGCAGTGCTAATTAGCTTAATTAACCCTGTCCTGAGGGACCCACCCCAGTTGGAGGCCAGAGTTCCCAGTGAGCTGGGATCAGGCCCAGTGAGGTTTGACCCACTCGTTGCCTTGTGCTTCCAGCCCACCTGTCACAGGGAAAAGGAGTCGCCCTTGTCCGGGTCCTAACTGCAGAGCCGCCTTTGTAATTTTCCTGTCTTTCTTTCCTTTTCTAATAAAAGTAGTTTAACTCTCCAACATGGCAAAATTCAAATTTAGACAGCACAGGCAAATCAGAGAGTATGTTCAGTGCCATTGGTCAGAACCTTAAGGATTGTTTTTTCAGTTATGTTTTGAAAGGTAAAACATAAACACGGTAAAAACCAAAATAGTACAACAGGGTTTGCAGTGGAAAATAGGCCTCTGTTTCTTCCCTGGCCCCCAGCCATCCTGTTCCCTCCCCAGAAGCGACTGTTGTTTCATTTCTTCTAAGTCCTTCCAGAAATGTTCCAGTCAGCTGAGCATCCGTGATTGTGTGAGCCTCCCTTGCACCCCTGTGACTGTATTTACCGATGTGGCCGCCTCTTGGTCACACACTCCTGCCTTTCTCACTCGCTCTTGCTCTAGAAATCTGTTGGCAGTGGCCCACTATCCCTGTGCTCATTCTTGTTAACAGTTGTAGAGTAGCCCATTTATCCCCCGAGATTATTAGGTTTTGACAATTATAGAAACCAGAGATCTGGAGAAAAAGGAAAGATACTGGAGTTGTACAAGCCCATTTGTATCACTTCGTTTTTTTAAACTGGAATTAATGCCATTTTTAATTATTACATGGGGCCAGGCATGAT
>CAUYQV010040558.1:0-10694 GCA_963574575.1 Galagoides demidoff
CCATTTATATGTATAGAAAAGAAGGCAAAAGGGGCTAATATCTTAAAACTGTGCTCTCCTGGGTCGTGCCTATGGCTCAAAAGAGTAGGGCGCTGGCCCCATATGCTGGAGGTGGTAGGTTCAAACCCAGCCCCGGCCAAAAACTGCAAAAAAAAACCAAAAAACAAAAAAAAACCCACTATGCTCTCCATTTCTAATTTTCACTTATAACAGTGTGCTGGGAAATTATTCACAGAAATAAATATTTCCCCTTCAGGTTAAAACCTGTAAATGCACACATCTCTGAGCACTAAGGGTATGACCTAAGTGCGTTTACTTCTTTCACTCTTAAATCTGATTTTTAAAATAACCACAGCTGGTTGGAACTAATTGTTTAAAGTCTGGTCAAAGCTAAATTATTGGCCACTTCACAATTTGAAAAGCCGTAACCAATTTAAACCATTAAAATCATCTGTGGAGACAAATTGACAGCCAAGTTTTAGGTGGAAAGGATTCAAAGTCCCTGAGATATTAAATGTAAAATTTTTCTCTTTTACCTTTAAAATTCTAAATTACAACTTTATGATCCTGATGCAATATATATTTTAAGAGAGTGTTCTGGTATACTACAATATGTAGTTGTTTTGCTCCTCGGCAGAAAAGCCCATCACTCAGAGTGAATAAAGTCATAAGAAATTTATAAAGTCCATTTCTGAGGAAACATATGTCACTTACGTCACTAAGTTTTACTATAAAATTGTGTCCTATCACATTTTTGGATTCTTGCCTACTATAGTATTAGACTTTCAAAATTGTTGCTAGCGCTCTTTGAGATGCAAGCCTGAGAACTAGTCATCTTTCAATGGCAAATAAATACATAACTCCAAAATGACAAATCACTAAAATTAAAGTGGTATTTTGCAATGATTTTCAGTCTTATCAAGTATTCGATAATCTATGCTTAAACATCATTGTTCTAAGGTTTCTGCCCTTGCAGCTTACACAATAGTTTTCACTGCCAATTTAAACTTACTTTTTAAATGAGTAACACAAGCCAGAAAAGTTAAATATTATTTGGGTTTGCTTTTGAGTTGGAAATAGAGTTTGATTTGGCGCAGTGATAAGTTAAAAAAAAATCTGCTCCTACTGAATCCCCTGTAGAAGAGCTACTCAAGTTCTTGCATCTTTCCATAAACCACTGAAATGCAAATAAGCAAAAAGTGGTATAGTTACCACTTTCTAAGTACGCATTTTTTACAAACTCACCCCATAACTTTTATTTATAATCACTGTCACCTCCCAGAAGAGATATTACTTTTTGAGTCTCCCAGAAGACACATTACTCATAACATATTGAGAGCACAGTCTATACCATAGCACGCTATGATTTGTTTAATTCATTCTAGTGCCTGTGCCCTTAGAGGAAGATCATTTTCTGTGTTTATACTGTATTATGATTTTTTGGATCTATGTGAATCTATGACTACACACACAGACAGAGAGAGAGAGAGAGCATTCACTAGTGCTAAACTTGTTAGAATTGGTCTTTGAGTAAAATAAATGTACAGTCTAATATCTACATGATTAGAGAGGGCAAATGACTGGTATAATACATATCCTGGTGACTTGGGGGGAGTTCAGAAAGATTAACTATGTTAACTTTTTAGATGAAATAAAATGATCTGCCTACATGCTTTCTTATGGTATTAAAAACTTCTTCCCTCTATCTTCTCCAAGTATCAGGGCAATTATCAAATATTTCTGCCCTCAAAAATATGTTTCACTTCCCCACAGTTGCAGCTGCTGGCATGGTTGTGGAGAGAAGGGAACACTTTTACACTGTTGGTGGGACTGTAAACTCATACTGCCTCTTTGGAAAGAAGTATGGAGAATCCTCAAAAAAATCAAATTACATCTTCCATTTGATCCCACAATTCCATTAGTAGACATCTACTTAGAAGAAAAATATATAATTCTATTATAAGGACGTTTTCACTAGATTGTTTATTGCAGTTCAATTTATAATCGCCAAGATATGGAAACAAACTAAATGTCTGTCAACCAGGAAAGGATTAATAAAGTGTGGTATGTGTGTACCACAGAGTACTATTCAGACATCGAAAAGATGATGCTTTACATCTTTCATATTAACCTGGATGGAGTTGAAACACATTCTTCTTAGTAAAGTATCACGAGAATGGAAAAGCAAGTATCCACTGTATTCAATACTAACATGAAGCCAGTAGATGATCTAACACACATAAAAGAAAAATTTCAATTCAAGTTGGGGGGGGAGAAGGAAGAAGGGAGGGGGAGAGAGGAAGAGGGAGGAGGATTGGTGTGGTTTCACCTAATGGACACAGTGTAAGAGCATATGACACACCTTTTGGGTGGGGGACACAACTACAAGAGGGACCCTACCTAACAAAAGCAAACATTGTAACCTACTTGTTTATACTGTCACATTAATCTGAAAAGTTTTTTAAAAGTTTCATTTCATAAAGGTAATTATTAATAATCAGTAAAACAATCTTTTCTAAGACAAAATGGTCCAGTTAAGAAGACCCTTATAATCTAAAGGTAGCAATAGCTCAGCTCAGCAAAGTTGAATACAAAAATACATGTCTAATTTTCTTACACTGAAATAACTCAAAACCTAGGTTCTTTCAAAGAGATCCCAGAATTAGTGAAAAGCAGCCCAAAGTTAACTTTCCAAGGTCGCATGTCACACTTTTATTGGTGGTTAGGCTGACTCTCAGAAGGCATACTTTCCTTCTTTATTATTTTGACTTGATACAATTTAACGTGACTGAAGCTGAAACTTAGAAAATGTTTTAAAGATTTGAAACATTCACCAGATGATGGAGTGTGTTCTGAGAACAGACTGAGGCTGGATAAAAGTAAAAAAAAAAAAAAAAAGGTTTGAAACATTTATTAAATAGTTTGGAATATCAAAAGGAAAACATACCAAAAAATTATGGAAATACATAAATGCCTCAGATAAAATGTATTAGAATATTACTAAATATACATGTTTTATTACCATCGTCCTTTTTAGCAAAGAGTTCACAGTCCAACTTAATGTGCATGCTAAAAAAAAATTCAAGTGAGAGAATGTAATTATTCTAAACTATGTATGCAAGTATATATATTGTATAGATGGTGGTCTCACTGTGTTGCCTAGACTGGACTCAAACTCCTGGGCTCAAATGGTCCTCCCACCTCAGCATCTTAAGTAGCTGGGACTACAACAATGCCTGGCTGCTACTTGCAGTATTAAATATTCAAGGAATAGTCTTGATTTACAGGGAAAGACTTCAAGGAAAGATAAAGAATAGTGGTTATTCGCAATGGTCAGCTGGAGCTAGAACATGCCAGTTCTCAAGAGCTGATTGTGTATATCTCTTCCCAACTCTGAGTTTTTATTAATAGAATGGCCACATTGGTAGCTTGAAATTGGCCTTGAGTGTTGATACCATCAGAATTAGAAAATGCTAAAAATTAGGGATTTTTTACTTGTTTTTGGATAGCCACTAAACATTTGCCAGCATGCTACTGGCTACTCACGAGCAAGACAAAGAAAAGAAAATGCAAGCAGAAGAGACAGCGTGTGAAGGGTGGCCATTCATGACACAGTCCCAGCTGAACAGTGAACTTCAGATGGATCAGTGTTTCTGGGCCCTAGATTATGAGAAGAAAAAAACTATATATATATCAGGAAAAAATACCCAGGGATGTGGCCATAGTAGAGACTTGTGTGGAATGTCCAAGAACTTGAATCTTATGCAACAGGTCATTGCTTCACCCAGTATGGTTCTTCAGTCATTCACATTAAAGTCCCATGAAAAATTAAAATTCCTGACTCCTATTCCAAACCTACTGAATAAGATTCCTTGAAAGCAGACTCAAAAATATGTATTTTAAAGACAAATCCGAGGCTAGGCACAGTGGCTCACGCCTGTAATCCTAGCACTTTGAAGGCTGACATGGGTGGGGTTGCCTGAGCTCAGGGGGTTGAGACCAGCCTGAGCAAAAGCAAAACCCTGTCTCCTAAAAAAATGAATAAATAATGGGCGTTCTGGTGGCCATCTGTAGTCTCAGCTACTTGGGAGACCGAAGCAAGAGGATCACTGGGGCCTAAGAGTTTGAGGTACTGTGAGCTATGCTGCCACAGCACTCTACTGAGGGCGACAAAGTGAGACTCTGTCCCCCAAACAAAACAAACTAACCAAACAAACAAATCCCAGACATCTTAATGTTTACTTACATTGGAGAAATGCCTTGAATGCTTTTAGGAATAGTTAGGACAATGCCATTTTTTAAAAATCATACCATGGTGATCTTGTGCCTAACCCATTCCAGGAAGGATCTCAGGATGGAATATATATATATATATATATATATTTTTTTTTTTAGTAGAAGCCCATCTTCTACTCTAAGATGAGAAGGCCTCACATGACTTTCGATAAAAGGATTCCACAAGTTGACCACAGGAGACTCAGAGAAACTTTCTGGAAAGTACATACTTTCCAGATATATATCTCCTATAGGGACATCTCTTGAAAAAAATAGATTATATCCCACTAATAGAAATATTCTTATCTACAAGGAAACTCCTTAATGAGAGAAATGGTTTCTCTTCATCTTTGTATCCTTAGCACCTGCTCCACCATTTGTTACATAGGTGTTATTTAAAAAAAAAAAAAAAATCAGTCAGTGACAGAAAAAACACCTTACAAAAAAACAGTTTTATAGGGCATAGGGTAGGAACAAGGTTAGTTTTAATGCAAGAGCAGTGGGTAGAGAAAATTGTAAATGAAATTAGGAAGAAGGGCATCAAAATAAAGAGGGCATCAGAAGAACAATGGAACTGAGGTGGGGGGAAATGGCTCATTAGGGATTTCTAAAGGGCTGGCTTTGGTTATTGCTGTTTTTTTTTCAATCTTTTTATTTGATGATATGGACTACTGGATAGTGCACATACATGAGACAACTTCAGGCAATGCATCAGAAAAATACCTCTCTGCATTTTTCTGGTATAGTAACCTGTCATAGTTGGTAAACTTCTAGATTTAAGCAAGTTCTGAATTTTTATAGACAGTGACTCTTTGCTTGCTAGGATGGTGGCTTAGTTGGTAGACTGTAACATTCACCAGTGTGAATATTCCAGAGAATGCTCTTTGACAGCACAATGACTGTATTCCACAATATCTTGTTGGCATTTTCATATTGATTTAATGTCTCTGGTAGCTCAGAGGAAGATGTTTGGTATTTAGCAATTGATATTTCTAGTAGCAAAAAATTTAATCATGTAGTTATAGCTTCAGCTATTCTTCTGCAAATTTTTCTAATGAAAATTATATAGCTAATAAAGTACATTCTAGTAAGTATTGACATCTCCTAAAATTTCAGCAATCGTAAATTGACTTTCATAGGACCACGGTTCACTAACATTTGTTTGCCAAACTGTCGTGCCCCATAAAAAATTTGAGTCTTAAAGAACAGCTGTCAACTATTCTGATTACTCATTGGTTTAAATGCCATTGCCTGGTGTTGGTTGTCAGTTCTCACAAATTATAGCTGTCATTTCTTGCTTTTAGATATAAATCATATTGCCATTTTATAAAGCATCCTCTGGTGGGTGAAATACAATGCAATAACATATATTTGTGCATACCCATTATACGTGTAATATGTATGGAGAGAATGTAAGGGAATGTGCCATCTTTTATTATCTGGTTATAATAGTTTTATTCATGCAATACTCAACACTACGGCAGATAGAAATATCTCTCTCACACACGCACACATACACAAGTACACAGATGTGTATACATACACATCATCAAGAGATGACTTAACAGTGAAAAAAGAGAAAAAGAGTTACTTTATTTTTTTAAACTAGGATGCTAAGGAGATATTTGTACCAAGAATACTCTATAATCCAGTGTCTGAATTTCCATCATATAAATTATCCTGTAAAATGTGCTTTGTTCTTATCAAAACAAGTTCAAGTGAAATTAATTCTTGAATGAGGTAGTCTGATAAATCCTTAAGATTCAGTTGACATGTGAATGAAACTATTTACTAACAGTGGGCTTCGAAGAAAGAAGAAAAATCTTCCAAACTGTAGGTGGGAGGGTCAAAGGACAATATAAACTTTATAATTGGCCTAAAATAATTTATGGGCAAATTGGTGACATAATCAACTCTAGATGCCAGGTGAGAATAGAAACTTATATAGAAGTTACGAGTGTTCATTATTTCTACCTTACCACATCTGGAAAAAGATTCAATAAGAGTGCGCAAATTCCTACAGTAAACATTAATTGTCACACAATCTTTTTTGAGAAACAGGGCAATTAATAATAAAATTTAATCTTCCTTGGAGATGTGGCATAAATAAGAGATGACAATTCCAGTACCTCTACTCGTCTATGTTTTTAAAAGAAGCTTGGTAAACTGTTTTGTTGCACAAAAAGGAAATATATTAACTACAAATAGAAAACACAATACTTCACTCCTCTCTCATGCCCTCATTTTTTGGTGTGAATAGTTATTATTATTCCAAAGGGTAAATCATAGAGGAAACAAGAATGAAAAGCAGATATAAAACTGAACATCCATTAGCAAACATAGCGTGATATTTCCTGCCTTGTTTTTTAATTATTGATTATCAGCGTAATGAATCATTTACTGTCTTTGTGAACTGATACTTTGTCTAGGAGAAATGGCTAGATACCTCGAAAGAAGTCATCTGTTTCCATTTAGATTCTGAAGAGAGAAGGGTAAAAATAACATACACAAAAAGAAAACTTTCAAGGCAGCTACTTCACTGTCATGCCCAATCTTACCGCATCCAATCTTCGAAAAGTTGAAGAGGTTAAACACACACATGTAGTTTGATTTCTTCCATTGTGTTATGTGTTTAAAATATAGACTCAGTTATATTTTTGTATTCCACAGAGAAAAAGCTTACTTGCTTAAATTCTATCCACATGTACTTTTGACTGGACAGCATGCCCATTCTTTTTCTTTTCTTTTTAGCAAGGCATTAAATTAGCTCAGTGAACCCAATTGTTTAAAAACAAGAATTTGACAGACTGAGTAAGAGTATAGTTTATTAATTGAACCCACGTTTATTTTATAAATAAATAATATTGCTACTAAAAACATTCCTTGCTATGCAAAAATAAAATAAGGGGAAAATATTATGAGTGGATCCAGGAAAACACTGAGTTTGTCAAATTAGAAATTAATAGCTTAATAATATATTTTAATTTTTTTAACCACCTCGAAAAAATCGACCCCCCTCATATTTTTATTTGTTATTAAAAGTTTCTAGAGCCCCAGTTGTGTGGTTTCTCTCATTGTCTCTGTCCTACTTTTCCCCCCGAGAAGGAATGAAAATAAAAAGCCCAGTTAAGAACGAGTCAGATTTCTTTTTTTTTGAGTCATTGATCTTAAATGATGGTAAGCCTCTCTCAACACCTGCATGGGGAGCTATAAGTAAGCCTTTAAATTCAAGAAAGTTCTTTACAAACAAGTCGATTCTTGTGTGCATCAACTTATAAAATATTAGCTAGACTAAATCATATATGAATTATGAATTGAACTTACAGTACAGGTGTGTAAGTTTAGTATTTATTACCAATAACCTCTTTAGGGAGTTTGCAATAATTCTCTTTGCAGGAATGGCCAAGCCGATATTTTAGTCCTGCATTCCTAATGGCTTTCTTATTCTTACATGTGAACTAGAGGTCTATAAGCTCTCTCTGCATAGGCTAACAGCCAGTGTGTATTCTCGGCATGTTGATCTTTTTGCTACGTATGTGATTTGTTGTTGTTGTTGTTGCAGTTTTTGGCCGGGGCTGGGTTTGAACCCTCTACCTCCAGCGCCCTACTCCTTGAGCCACAGGCGCCTCCTGTATGTGATTTTTTTCTTTCTGGGTTTGCACACTATATTCCCCTTTGTGCACCACGCTGACTCTGCGTGTGTGCACATGCGTGTGCCCGCGCGTGAGAACTCAAGTGCCTTTGTGTTCTCCAGCACACTACAGACAAGGACACAGATGTTCACTGGCTGCAGACCCAGCTGACCCAGGTAGAGGCTCACCTAGACCCACAGTATTATAAAGCTAGGAATTATCACTCTTAAAATCAGTATGAAGTAACGAGCCTTCTGAGTGGCAGTGCTTTCAGAATTGGTCTGGACCATACCTGGGGGCCCCTGCCTCACTCTGTCTTGTACTTCTGCTCTACACTAGAACTGGCACTCTGCCTTCTTCCTCTCTTCCTTAGTTGGATTAATTCATATGAAAGTCTGCTCCTTTACCCAGTAAAGTGGCCAGAGGGCTCTGCTGTTTGCTGACTTTCTGGCCAGGGTGAAGGTAGTGTTCACTTCAGTTGAGACTAGAGGTGTTTTCCTCACTTGAAAAGAAAAAAAAAAAAACTCACCAGGACTGTTGGGCCAAGAGGGCTTCTGGGAGTAACATGTGGCAGAGGGGGCTGAAAAACACAGAGTATATAATATATAAGGGAGAGCCAAGATCCAAAATCTGGAAAGATTAAAAAATATCAAAAGGGAATAGATTAAAAAAAAAATGGAAGAGAGTCATGGAGTCAAAAGTACGAAGATTACAAAGAAGAAACTTTAACTGTAAAAGCTGAAGTTCACAAAGCACTTGACTAATTCTGACTAGATTAATGGGCCTTAAAACAGAGTCAACCCTGACACCAGGACCACTTTTTTCTGTCTTTGTTTATCCGGTTTGGGCATCAATGCCGGTTCCAGATCAAACCAAAACTTTGACCCAGCAGCACTGCTCTACTGGTCTTTGCCTTATTTCACTGGTTTCTCATTGCCTGGCTTCCTGCTGCTCTGGATCATCTAGGAGATTGGTGCCCCCTGTATCCATGTCTTTGGCATGTGCGTGTAGATGCAGGTGCCCACCACACGCTTCGGGGTCTGTGTGAGAGGTAACCTGCCTGGATGCCCCAGAGTCAAGCCGCAGTAGCCAGATTTATTTCTCTAGCCCTTGCCTTCCCTCTTCTGGTTTCTTCCCATCATTGTGCAGCCACGCTGTTCTGTTTTCCTCACTCCTTGTTACAAACCAGTCCAGCCCAAGACGAGGCATCATTCTTCTACGGTGAAGCCATATGGTTCTTTCTTCAGTGCTGCCCACCTCCTTCTCCTTGGTCTTGCTGTTGACGTCTATCACAGTTATACGTTCTTTCTTTCATTTGCTACAAACCTTTGGGACCTTCTGCACAGAAGGAGGGAAAACTTTTCACTCCTTGTGAAACCTTTGGGAAGGGAAAGCACTGGTTTTCTGCCAGAACTCTAACAAGAAGACAGTAGTATACTCAAAATATTTAACTGTCCGTATAGCAGAGACACTAACCAAGCTAAATGCTATGGCCTCAATGCTAGAGGACTGTGACTATGCCAGGCCCTAACTCTTTATCTGTGAGATTGTGCAAATCTGTGGGATTGTGCAATTCCTTGAAGACGAGACTGAAATCCCCAGGGAAACAGTATTTGAAGGGTTTAATGGTTACTTACAGCTGATATGAAACATTTCAATATGTGTATACATGGTACACCCATATCAGCTAAGTATCAGATATGTGAGCAAACCATCTCCCTACAAACTGAAACTCTACTTTGATTCCTGTTCTTGATTTAAACCAACACCCTGTTTATTAAATTGCCAAGGCTCAAAGTCTGTTAGGAACCAACATAAAAACTTGTATTCTTGTATTCTTTCAATTCAATATTTTTCAGTCTTTATGAATTATAAATTATGAATCACATCATACCTTTTCAAAAAAATTATGTTATTCTGGGCGGCGCCTGTAGCTCAAAGGAGTAGGGTGCTGGCTCCATATGCCAGAGGTGACGGGTTCAAATTCAGCCCCAGCCAAAAATTGCAAAAAAACAAAAAAAATTATGTTATTCTTATTACTGAACGTTGGGAATTAGTGGCATTCTTCCAATGTATTCAAACTTAGTACTTAACGTGTGGCCTCTGTGTGCCAGGCATTGGTGATACGGCAGGGAACACAAGACAAATTCTTGCCTGCGTGGAGCTGATATTCTAACCTGGAGGTTTTAATGCAAAATTTTTAATTTTAGAATTTTGCATTGTAAAAACTCCACATTTATGTGCATTTAATTGTTCATACTATGATTTTTAGTGCCAAGATTTTTGCAGGCAACAGTTTACTTTACTGTGTCTGACAAGTCTCTCTCTGTGTGTATGTGTTTGCATATCTAGAAAAACAGAAATTCTATGTGCTGTGCAGGCATAAACAAATAAAAAGAATAGCCCTGGCTTGGCACCTGTGACTCAGTGGTTAGAGCACCAGCCACAAAAGGGGGTGGGGGGAGAGGGCTGGCAGGTTCAAACCCACCCGGGCCTGCTAAAAAACAATGACAATTGCAACAAAAGAAAACAGCTGGGCTTTGTGGTGGCACCTGTAGTCCCAGTTACTTAGGAGGCTGAGGCAAGTGAATTGCTTAAGCCCAAGAATTTGAGGTGGCTGTGAGCTGTTACGCCATGGCACTCCCCCCAGGGATATATAATGAGATTCTGTCTCAAAAAAAAAAAAAAAAAAAAAAAAAAAAACAAAAATAGCCCGTGAAATGGGGAGGTTGTATAATTGTTTATAAAAAAAAGAAACGATTTATCAAAAAAAGGATTAGAAACACG
>CAUYQV010040559.1:0-19308 GCA_963574575.1 Galagoides demidoff
AAAAAAAAAAAAAAAATGAAAAACTTGAGTGGTGCCTGTGGCTCAGTGAGTAGTCCTCTGGCCCCATATACTGAGGGTGGCAGGTTTGAACCTGACCCTGGCCAAACTGCAACAAAAAAAATAGACAGGTGTGTGGCAGGCACCTGTAGTTCCAGCTACTCAGGAGGCTGAGGCAAGAGAATTTCCTGAGGCCAAGAGCTGGAGGTTGCTGTGAGCTGTGATGCCATGGCACTCTACCAAGGGCGACAAAGTGAGACTCTGTCTCTAAAAAAAGAAAAAGAAATACTTGCCAGGCATTGTGGCAGGCGCCAGCAATCCCAGCTACTTGGGAGGCTGAGGCAAGAGGATATCTTGAGCTCAAGAGTTTGAGGTTGCTGTGAGCTATGGACTCTGGAAGGGTTCTGAGTTTTTGGTCTGTGTAAAATGGACTGTCTCTAATGGGTTACACTGAGTTCATTTCAGATGTCAGTAAACACTCTAGTGATACACTCATACCAAATTAATAATTTGGAGGCATGGTTTTTACTCCACTCACTAATCTTTTCTTCTATCAGGGAGTTAACTCTGTGCACATGTGACGTGCTCTGTGGTGCTGGCCTTCCCACCCCTCCTGCTCTGTGGTCTTTCTGCCCCAGACCCTTGCTGAGGGGCAGCAGCCACCTTTTATATCAGCCAGGACCTCCCTTAGCTGAAGGGACCATAAATGGAGTAAATTGGGGACCATTCCTTCATAAGCTGAGCGGCAACCTGTGTAGCTTGAGTGTCAGATTCACCTTAGGACTAGGGACTTGGGAACCCGAAGGGTTGAGATAGTTTACAATGGGGCAGAAGGCGAAGCTATCTCTGGAGTGGGGTCTCTATGTATAGGGAGGGAGCTTAGGATTGGAGAAAGGCAAGCAGAAGTTATAAGAGACCAAAAACTAGCAATAAGGACAGGAGGACAGCCCGATGGCAGTGAGGTGATAAGGATAGATGACCTGAGAGAAAGAGACCCAAGACTTTTGCTTTCCAGTTACAGGGAGGGTGGCTTAAATCTCCTATTAGTCATATCCTTTACAATAAGCCTCTTGTGTCCATGCAACCTCCTAAATTAAACTAATCTCCAGTGGATCTCTCTTCCTTTTAATCAAACAAGTTGATTAACAAAGTATTATAAATGTTTTAAATGATATTTAAATGATGTACCTGGAAAGAAAGGCTAAGCTTGCAGGTAAATAGCACCAATCTATGGCAGGCAAGGTGGCTCACATCTGTAATCCTGGCACTTTGGGAGGCTGAGATGGGAGGATCACTTAAAGCCAGGAGTTTGAGACCAGCCTGGTCTCAAACAAACAAACAGACTTTAAAATTAGCCAGGCATGGTGGCATGCATATGTAGTTCCCAAAGGTGGGAGGATTGCTTGAGCCCAGTGAACCACGGTTGTGGCACTGCCCTTTGGCCTGAACAATAGAGGGAGACCCTGTCTCTAAAAATAAAATAAAAAATTAGCACCAAACCGTGAATGGGACAGTGAAGAGTTATTTGTGCTTAAAGGGATCCATAGCAGAATAGGAGCTCAGCTGTTAAGTGACCAAACAGAACAAAGGAAGATTATTAGAAGTTCTTCCCTTAATATCAAGAATAGGGGCAAGACGATGGTGTGACTCAAGGGTGGTTCTCCCCATAACCTCCGCCCATAGGATGAATTTCACTGAATTGCATTAAAGAGATGAGGACATTCTTATTTGGCTGGCATTTCATTTCATGGCTTGGACCCGTATATCAAATTTAATATGTATCTTGATACCCTGTAGATGGTAAATAAAAAACTGTATCGTTAGTTATGTCCTTAGAAATTAGTATGAAATAAAAATAACAACAGTGACCAGAGCTTAAGGGTAAATAGAAATGACCCCAAAGGTCTACTACCAAAGACTTCATTGTGTCATGGCAAGGAGACTTCAATCTGAGATTCCAGTCTTAGCGGAAAATGGCTTTAGGGTAAGAGAAGTTATTATCAGTTCAACAAAGAGCATAACTCAGAGGCAGAAGAGGGAGGCGGGGGTGGGAAGGGAGGCTTGTTTTTAGCCAATTTCAAGCAAGTGTCTAAATGTTTAGGTGTCTAATGAAAATAGCAAAGTTTCCAGCTTTCAGTTGTTTGGATAGGAACAATTTTTTTTTCAGAACAATTTTTAGAATCAGAAATTTTTTAACAATTTCCTAGAATCAGAACAATTCGGATTCTAAAACAATATAAGTCAAGTATTAACAGCTAAGGGGATAAAGCTAAAAAATACTGCTCCCTGAGCATTCGGGCTCTATGATATTCTGTTAGGTAGGATTTTGTTGAAGATAATTTGTCAACTTTTAAAAGATGAGATCGTCTTATTCACTTTGGTTAAATGAAAACAAAAGAAATAAAAGTGGCAATTTGACATCAAGTAGACAACACTAGCAGGTTACAGAATCATTTCAAGTTCCACTGGCCTACTGGGCGGTTACGTTAACATGACCAAATAGAACAAAGACTTATTATTCAGAAGCCAAGATGATGGAGAAAATACTTGATACTATTTGATGATAAGTAATGCCCTTTGTTAAGTTTCTAAAGTAATGATCTTTAACTAGGAAATATTCTTATTGTATTCTAATTTAGCAGCTTCTAAAATTCTTAGGAAAACCTCAACTCCACAATTATTCTGTGGCTTATTTGAAAGATCCAAGGTTTTGCTTGGCTGTGGGAGTATGAGCATTTGGGAATGTAAGCTTCAATCCTGGAGTCTTGGCTTTTCAAGTCCTAGCCGACTATCTCCCTGATTTTATAGTCAGCCCTTTATTTCCTTTTCCATTTTTGAATTAAAAAACAAAAGTAAAACCGATTAAGTCCTAAAAAACAAAATTTACCAAACAAACCCCCAAACCATTAAAACACCCCCCCCCAAAAAAAACCTCAATGAACTAAACAAAAAAACCTCTAACTAGACATGACTAGACAGCCATTCTTTTGGGCTAGGATAACCTCTTACCTTCTGACCTTATTTCAATGAAAGTCAATTTCACATCTGAGCTCCTAACTTCCACTGAGAACAAACAACGTTTTAAAGCTGCTACTAGAAACTCAAAGTGTTACCTAACCTCTGTGGATTGTTAGTCCGGAGAAGATTTGTATAACAGGCAGAAATGTTAGATTCTATCGCTAGGCTGTAATCGCTGTTTGTGCGCCAGCCAGGAACCTGAGCAGAACTTCTTTCTTTCCGAACAGAATGTACTAAAAGCAATTTTTAAAATCAGCATTGTGAAGAGAGAGAGGCATTGCTGAAAATGGGAATCACATATAATTTTAGGAAACAATAGCATCATTTGGGTAACCAGGGATTGGTAGAATATTTACAGTTTTGTTAACAAAGTGGGTTTTGTGGTATAGGATAACTAAAATGTATTGTAGTGGCATGCTGTGATACATATGGTATATGTATCTATGGATAAATTATATCTAGAACACTGTTTAAAGGTAGTAAAATAAAACTATTGTGAGGGTTAATTATTTCAGTTAGGTCTAGAATCAGTTTTCTGTTCTTGGATAGAGATAGCTTATTCCCAGGAATTTTCAGAATTCCTTTTGTAAGACTGCAAACAATTTTGGTCATGGATTTCATTTCTTGATTTAAACTTCAAGACGACAGGAGATTTTTTACTATTTTTCCCTCTCCTTCTCAACTTGTGTAGGAAAGTAATAACTGCATTATGTAAGAAGCTCAAGTAAAATCCTGTAGAGAAGCAATTTTCTCTAAGAGTCTTAAATTGAATTAAAATTATTGCCTTTTTCTCTGAACTATTGATAGAGTCTCCTAATTGACATAGGACCCCTAAACCAATTTTGTTTTTCCCATTGATTCAAACGCTCATGTTCACTTAGTTGAAGGTCCATATCTTCTCTAAGACCATTAGCGAAAGTACAGACATGTTTCTCTTCAAAATAATTTCTAGTCATTTAAAAAGTTTGTCCATGAATAATAAAAACAGAAGAGTGGATGTCACTGTTTGAAGAATGGATGACAAGATCTTATTCTAAATTATATTTGAGTGGGCGGTGCCTGTGGCTCAAAGGAGTAGGGTGCCGGCCCTATATGCCGAAGGTGGCAGGTTCAAACCCAGCCCTGGCCAAAAACTGCAAAATAAATAAATAAATAAAAATAAAGAAAATGCCTTAAAAATAAATAAATTATATTTGAAGCAAAAAAGAATGCAAACTAGGATGATCAACGTCAATATTAATCCAACAAGATGGTGTTCCTTAACCTTTTTGGCACCAGGGACCAGTTTATGGAATGGGGGTGAGGAGCATTAGATTCTCGTATGGAGTGTGCCACTTAGATCCTTCACATGCACCGTTAACAGTAGGGTTCAAGCTCCTATGAGACTCTAATGCCATCCCTGGGGAGCAGCTGTAAATACAGAGGAAGCTTTCCTTGCCCACTGTTCACTTTCTGCTGTGTGGCCCAGTTCCTAATAAGTCACACACTAGCTACCTGTCCACAGCCTTGGGATTGGACCACAGCAATAAGTATGGGCCTTTTGAGCTGCAAGTACAAGATCCTTAAGTGAAAGGGAGAACTTATTAAGGTTACTGAGTTAGCCTTAATACATAGATCACTACAAAAGTTTTCATACAGACTGTTATCATCTATTATTTCACTTTCAAGAAACATGGCCAACAGCATCCTTTCTGATTCATCCGTGTGAGTTTCAACTCTCTTGGCTTATCGGTGTGGCTGGGAGGGCTTCGTTTGTTTCTGTTCATGGGAATTCTGTTTCTTGATTTTTGTGTATCTCAAAACTTTCATAATGACTTACGTACAGAACCGAAGGACAAAAAGTGAAGCCAACTGGCTGGAAATCCATCTGGATTTACATCTTTGCTACTCTGGACATCTTCATCATTTTCCACGTGGGCTACAGCTGCCTGACAATCAAATTCGTATGCCTCTTTCTGTGAAATGACGTCTAGAGACTGACCAACCTCTGTCTAAAGACCCAGAAGAGACAATCTGACTGGTGCAACTTGGCTCACATAGTAACCAGCTATGACCAGAGGGGCAGAGTCTCCTAGTCTGGTTGTCAATGCCCACTGCAGTGAATGGGGATATTTTCTGTTTACTAGAATGTACTATCAACACATCCCCCAGACTACTTCCATTAAACAAGTATTTATCCACATCAGAGGTAAATATGGTTAATTTTTGGCATGTCCCTTTGCATTTTATGCTCTAGCTACAAAGAAATGCTTGTAGCTCTATCTGCCCATCCCCTCCTTCCCACCCCCATAATCAAACAATTTCATTCCTAAATTCCTGTGGTCCTCTGTGCTTAAAATGGTACTCCTATCTTCCTGGACTTATTCACCTTCCTAGGTGGGGCTGTCTCTTTTATTCATCACAACATCATGTACACACAAATCTCTGTCACGATCATTCCAACTTTATCATTTGTAATTTACTGTCTAGGTTTTCACATTAAAAAAAATTTTTTTTGGCCAGGGCTGGATTTGAACCCACCACCTCCAGCATATGGGGCTGGCACCTCACCCCTTTGAGCCACAGGTGCCACCCTAAAAAAAAATTTTTTTTAAATAACTGTTTGTAGAGGCAGGATTTTGTTACATTGCCCAAGCTGGTCTTAAACGCCCTGCCTCAAGTGATCCTCCCACCTCGGTCCCCGAATGCTGGGATTACCCAAAGTGAGCCAGAGAACTCAGCCAGTTACAGGATCTTTATGACCCCAGACACTGTGGGCCTGGCCTGTAGTGGAGGCTGCAAAATGGTTGAATGATATCTCTTAAAAGTTTCCTTTTAACTAATAATTGACTCTCTTAAGTTAGAAGACAGGGTATCATTAAACGAAAAGTATTGTCTGCATGAACCCCTTAGGATTGTTACCTGTCAAAGTTCTAATAGTCTGGAAGTGCTAACCAAACTCTTTTGTAAGACAGTCAGCATGCCCCCAAGAGAAACTTCTGTCTGTTTGAAAACTAGGCTTGCTTACCTGGTTCCCTAACCAGCTTAATTTTCTCTTACAACTTCTGCTGGGATGGTCCTTCCTCCCTTTAGGTGAAATTTCAATTTAGGGAAGTAATGGTCACAGCATTATGAAATTATTTTTTTTTCTGCACATAAACATTGTTTTTCAAAGGGATTTTCATTAGCTACATCCTGCAGTTCTGCAGACTTTCAACAACTCTAAAAAGTACAAGGTTAAGGCATTTGAGAAATGTTCACCTTGATTTTCAGTCCTCAAGATACACACATTTTTTTTTCTTAGTCTAAAAGCTCACTTCTGCACTCCAGTCCTAAAGGATTTGACTCTATCCACCTTATCATGAAACGTGGTTCTCTTTCTTTCTCTTCCCACGTCCCTCTTCATACATCAAAAAGGCAAACGCTGGCTGATGCTAAAAAGAATTTTGCAAACGGTTAACTTATGATAATCTCAGGTTTGGGGGAAAGGGGGTAAAAAAGCATCCCCTTCAGATGAGAGTTTTAAGCTTAAGGCTCCCATGTAAAAAATAAATAATAAACAACAGCAAAACCTCCAAGACCCTCTTGGGTAGCCCCCTCCAGCCCTAATAAATGAATTAGCATCTCAAGGAGGAGATCACTGCAGGGCTGATATCGATCAGGGTCAGCCGGTGTGTTTGCCTGCGATTGTTTGGGGGGTGGTTAATTGAGTGTCAGTCTGGGCCAGTGTCGTCTCGCTGGCGCCGGGTGCTTTTGGATTTGCTAATTTTCGTTAAGTGTCTGTAGCCGGCTACTCGTCCCCAGTCTACCAGGGAGGACCTAGCGGCTCCCACTGATCAACAGTCTGTCTGTCTGGGCTTTATTGATCACAGGGCGGGCAGCTTGAGGCGGATGCTCTAAGGGGGAGAGGGGGGAGAAGGCTGAAAGCAGACCCCAGCGCCAGGCCGCTCCCCCTTCCTGGCTCCCTGGCAGACCCCCTCCTTTGCCATGCGCCACGCAGGGGCATCGCCACTAGTCCCTGGAGTCCCGGAGGGCTGGCCGGGGAGGGCTTGCAAGGGCAGCCACGCGGGTCTTTCGCGTGTTTCGGGGGGAACCAAAAAAGAAACCACGGGCTGCGGGATGATGGCCAGAGGCCGAGTTCCAAGGGTCTCGGAGGGAGTGCCAGGCGCTGATCCGGAGGCTCGCCTCACTCCGCGCCCCCCGAAGGTCACGAACGCACAGGTCTCCGCAAGGGGGAGCGCGGGAGACGGCAGCCCGCAGGCCTGAGCCCAGACGCCGGCGCCGCCGGGAGCCGCCGGGAGCCGCCGGGCAGGTCCCCTCTCGCCCGCGTCTGGGCCCGCTCCCCGCCGCGGGGCTGATTGACAAGAGCGCAGCTGCCAATAGGACGGCGCAGGCGGAGTCGGGGGCGGGGCCGGGGCGGGGCGGTGCCAACCGGCTCCCGGCTCCGGGCTCTATTTACTGCGCCGACCCTGCCGGGCAGAGGCGGGTGCAGGCGGGAGCTTGCTGCGGGTCGTCTCGGCGCACGCTCGGCGGCTCCCGCGGGCTTCGCGGAGAGCGGCAAGTCGAGGGGGAAGAAAGCCGGAGCCCACCCCAGCCTGCGGCGGCGTCGAGGGCAAGCGTGCGTCGGCGGACACAAGCTGGGAGAGGGAACCGGTGGCGGCTGAGTGGGGCTTCACAACTTTTCTCGGCTCCTCGGTGCGCCCTCCAGCCCCGATCCATGCCCCGGCCGCGGCCCGGCTCCTCGTCTCGCCGCTGACGGCGCCCGCCGCTCCGGACAGGACCCATGCCCTGCGCGCTCCGGGGGCCGTAGGCTGCAGTGGCGCCGCGGCTCCGGGGCCAGCGGGGGCGCCGCGGACGTGGGGGGCGTCAATGGATCGCCACTCCAGCTACATCTTCATCTGGCTGCAGCTCGAACTCTGCGCCATGGCCGTGCTGCTCACCAAAGGTGGGTGCCAGGGGGCCACCCGGGGCACGGGGCGGCACGCGGGGTCCCCGGGGAGGGGCGCGCGGGGGGTCAGGGCCGCCGCGGGGCTTTGAAGCCGGCTGCCAAGGCTTTGTTAGCGGCGGGAGAGCTTCCCTCCCGCGCTGGAGCCGCAGGTCGCGACAAGTTGCTCTGTTCTTAGAAGTCGCGGCGGTGGCCTGGCGGCCGCCCCCTCAACACTCCCGAACCCGGCACGTTGGTTTCAACTCAGACCTCAGGGCAAGCAGTTGTCAGGGGGCTTCCAGGTCTGTCCTTGGTGGACTTTGCACATTTGCAGACCTACCGGGGAGCGGGGCCCCCGAGTGCCGCCCAGGCGCCGAGCGGCTAGAAGGAACTGCGGGACCTGGACCCCCCCGCTGCAGTGTGCCCGACCGTGTGTCCGCGTGTCTCTGTCCGTGAGCGTCTCCGTGGGTGTATGTCTGAATGTGTTTATGTGAGTGTCTCGGCGTATGTCTTTGTGTGTCTCTGTATCTCAGTGTGGATCTCCGAATGTGTCCCCGACCGTGTCTCGGAATACGTCTTACAGAGTGTGTGCCTGTGAGTCTTGGTGATTGAGGGACTCTCGGGACTGAGTGTGTCCACGGGGTGTTTGTGTACAGAAGTGTGTGCTGTTTTTAAGTGGCCTGGAGGAGTAGGTCCCGTCAGCTGTCCCGTTTCCCACCCACCTCGTATTTTACAAACACCACTCTAAAATAAAAAAGAAAGAAAGAGAAGTCAGTGGTCAGTTTCTTCTTTCCCCTTCTGGCGTTTACCTTTGGGATGGATGGAAATAACCCATGGATTTCAGGGTTCCCCTCACCTCCCTGTCATGAACTCCTTCGTTCTGTGAACTGATATATATGTGTGTATATATATATATTTTTTTTCTTTTTTTAAATAGGAAGCATTATTTAGCCTTTGCACCCCACCCCCCAGTTCTCTCTAATTGCCATGTAGCAGGCATGAGGTTAAAGGATAAGCTAGCCCAGCAAGGATGATGTGCTACAGTATTTATTTATTTTGGAAGGAAGGGTGTAATTAACCCTAAATAACAGCCCTTGCAGCCTGCAGAGGGGAGCCTCCTGGCCCTATCAAAGGCTGGCAGAACAGGGAGGGACTGTGGCTGACATGAAGTCACAGATACCGAAACTATGTGCCTGATAATGATATAATTAGGGGATCAGAGATTTCTGGCTGCTGTGGACTTCAAAAGCTTTAAAAGAAGCCAGCAGTCTCCTGTAGCCATCTTGACTAAAGCAGACATTTTTGTTTAATCACTACATACAGTAACAAGAAAAGGGGGAAACAGAGGAGCATTGTTCACTGTTTCAAAATACCAGTCCCCTCTCTGGCCTTTTGCATGCCACAGGAAGAAACTTTATGAAACAACAGAAAAATAGTTTTAATACAGTAATACAAAAGTCCATTCTCCTTACTAAAATGTGGCTCCAATTAAAAAAAAAAAGTTGTTAGAACTTTTCCAGTTACCTGTCAAAATTTTATTAGACTGTTTTTAGGTCATTGAAAATGTAGCATTTTAAATAGGCACTCATAAACATTTAGGCAGCATTTTACCTGTATTCGGTTTTCTTTTTCTGACCGGGTCTAAGGCTAATAGGATCAAAATGGGCTTTTAATCTGTTACATTTATGTTTTAACTCTATATGGAATTTGCCAGGCTAAGGATATGTAGTCCATCACCACATAAGATGGGTGAGCTTTATGTGAAATATAAAGTAAGCTGCGTAGAGGGAAAAGAACAGGAAAAAAACTTCTGCAAAACAAGCTTCTTTCTTGAAACAGACCAGCTGAGGGTCTTGGGCCCACACCCAGGGCAGGGAGACAGATTTAGGAGCAAGACCTTGAACTTTGGACTGGACTGTTACAGAGGTTGACAAAGATCTGTTTTTGTGGGCTGGTTTTTCTTAGAACTGAAGCATTAGCGGCCTCGCAGAGTATGGGAGCATATCATACGATGGCCTGGAATTTGGACAGATAATTAAATGAGACACCTTACTCAGACATTCACAGAAGGGAGGGTGGGAAGAGCTTTGCAAAGCAGTAACCCTTGTCTTTAATTTCAGAGTGTAGGTTTCAGTAACTTGACAGAGCTTCAGGTAGGAAATGGAATAGGTGTGTGCATTAGTTCAAATTACAGTAGCTCTAGTCGTGACAAGTAACAAAGGCCGGAGTCTGCCAGTTGTGTGTCACCGTAGTGATAACTTTAAGACCCTGGTTATATCAACTAGAAATCGATGTTAAAGCCTCCGGGTCTCGTATTGTGACAAAACGTTAACAGAGCCTTGAAACTCGCAAAATAAGTTTTTATAAAGGAAACTTTTAAGCACTTCCTGTAGAAAATTTGAGGTTTCCTTAAGGATTTTTCATTCAACCAGCAGAGGATTTTCAGTTTCAGGGTTTCCCTTTTTAGATCACATGTTGAATTACATGTAAAACTTGGAGGGAGGAGGAGGAGGAGAAGTTAGCCTCACAGTTTTATACCCCCTCCACTTTTATGACTTTCCATTTGGGCTGAAAGAAATTGACTTTGGCAAGCAAACCACTAATTGTAAACTGCCTAGTTCCTGTTTTACAATATACTGACTAAAAGCTCCTCTGCATGAAAAGATCTTTATAGGCAAAGTTTGCCTTTTCTAGAGAGGTTGCAAATAGCTGCCTAGTTTCATAGTTTTAAAACCTCCTGACCTGAGCAATTTCTAGATTGTTGTGTTTCCAGTTAATAACTTTACAAGGTGTTACCTAGAGCTCTTAAATCTTGGCGCAGTCCTTTGGGATAGTAAACAATTCAGTAGTTCCGATCAAATATTTATACTGACAGAATCAAAAAGCCTAGCATTTGTATGTTGTTTGGTTAGATAGGGTTAAAAATGAATAAATCATGTAATTTACCTTCTGGTAGGAGAAATTATACCCATTATTATTTTCCCTCAAAAAACCCCAACAAGTCTTAACCATTAATTCTCCTCTTAACTCATCAGAAATCTGCTATTGGGATTACTGCATTTCTAAAATTATATTCAACTGAATTGAAACTTAAGCGCTTGATGGCACAAAGGGCTTTTCCAGTCAACGGTGGACTGCTGTTGTAAGCACTCAGCTTGAATAATCTACAAGTTGATGCCTTTGAACTTGGGATTTAGCAATTGCTTCGAGACAAGAGTTGCTTTCTCTGGTCTCCCGAAGCACAGTTTGACGTGATTTCTCCTTGCTTTCAGGTGAAATTCGATGCTACTGTGATGCTGCCCACTGTGTGGCCACTGGTTATATGTGTAAATCTGAGCTCAGTGCCTGCTTCTCTAGACTTCTTGATCCTCAGAACACAAATTCCCCACTCACCCATGGCTGCCTGGACTCTCTTGCAAGCACAACAGACATCTGCCAAGCCAAACAGGCTCAAAACCACTCTGGCACCACCATGCCCACGTTGGAATGCTGTCATGAAGACATGTGCAATTACAGAGGGCTGCGTGATGTCCTCTCTCCTCCCAAGGGTGAGGCCTCAGGTATAGAAGCCTTTTCTAGCTAGACTGCCTGCCTGATCTATAGACTTGTGACAGCCCTGACTTTGTATGTCTGCTATTGATTTTGTTGTTAATGTAATTAGAGACATGGGGGCGGGGGGTGGGGGGAGAAGTGCGGCTGGATGCAAAGATGCATCTCTACTGAGTGGCTTTTATGTCTGCCTGAGCATTAGATGTCTGTCGACATAATAGGTTTTGCCTGTTTTTTCAACATTTTGAAGGCATTAAAAGGCCATTACATCTCAGTAATGACAGTCTGTAAACAAGTGCGTTTGTAAGCTTCTTTGGGTAGTTTTGCAATATTTACTTTCTAAATTATTGTTGATTTAATTGTAAGCTGCTTTTTAATGGGATTCCTTGCTTAAAATGGAGAGATGATCATCGGTATCCCTGGGGAGGAGCGAACATACAGTTTGATCATCTTTCTTTCCCTTTTCCTTTAGGGCAAGGAAACCGGTACCAGCACGAAGGCAGCAGGAACCTCATCACCAAGGTGCAGGAGCTGACTTCTTCCAAAGAGTTGTGGTTCCGGGCGGCCGTGATTGCCGTGCCCATTGCTGGAGGGCTGATTTTGGTGTTGCTGATCACATTGGCCTTGAGGATGCTTCGAAGTGAAAACAAGAGGCTGCAGGATCAGAGGCAGCAGATGCTCTCTCGTTTGCACTACAGTTTTCACGGACACCATTCCAAAAAGGGGCAGATTGCAAAGTTGGACTTGGAGTGCGTGGTGCCGGTCAGCGGGCACGAGAACTGCTGCCTGACCTGTGACAAAATGAGACAAGCAGACCTCAGCAACGATAAGATCCTCTCGCTGGTTCACTGGGGCATGTACAGTGGTCACGGGAAGCTGGAATTCGTATGACCGAGTCTGACCTGAACTCTAAACTTCTGGAACCCTTGAAGGCCTTTTGAGTTCTGCTGGACAGGAGCACTTTATCTGAAGTCAAATAAACCCACGTAATCATCTTTGAGAGACAAAAATGATCTCGGCAAACAGAATCTGGGATATTTCTTCTGAAGGATTATTTGCACAGACTTCAATACAGTCAAATGTATTATTTGCTTTAAAATTATGAAAAGCAAGAAGAGTATGTACACACTGTTACCAGGGCTATTTGCATCTGAGGGAGCTGGAAACGAGTACCTGAAATAAACTAAACTGTGCTCTCTGTAAGCTTCTACATCCTGATTTATTGTAAAGATTTAAAAGAAATATATATATATTTTGTCTGAAATCTAGTGTTGTCTTTTGTAAATTAGTAGGAAGTGTAAGAAAGGGCAATGGTTTATGCAAATGAGGATCAGCTCTGGTGCTCCTACAGAGAGGCTGGGTCTGTAGGATGAAGCTTGATTTTCTTTCCCCCCCTCTGAACCAGGCCAGCGTATTTATTCTTACAGCATGGAATTTCAGAATGCGTGCTGACCGTTAGTCTTACCCACATGGTTTGTTAGGATAATTCTAGCTTTTAGCTTTCATCTCAGAGAGATACGAAACTTACAATTTATGCTGGGTCTGATAGGATAGATCAGTTTCTCAAGCAGCCTTAGCAAAGGTCCTATTATCAGCTTGATCTGGTTTCTCTGGAACACTTCTGCAAATGTTTCTACCTCTACCCAAAAAAGAAAGGGGAAAAAAAAATCATAGGGGTGGCACCTGTGGCTCAAGGGAATAGGGCGCTGGCCCCAGAGGTGGCGGGTTCAAACCCAGCCTGGGCAAAAACTGAAAAAAAAAAAAAAATCATATCTAAACAAAAGTTTTGATCCACTATCTGCTTTTACTGTTGGCTAATTGACAAGTTTTGTCTCAAACCAAATTAAAATAATTTGGCTTCCTAATTAGCCAGACTTTATTGTGTAATGCTCCTAGTTTTTAAAGCTGCTGCTGCTTTTTTTTTTTAATTCTTAAATACAGTGTTACCCCCTAATATTTTTTTGGTTTTAACATCTCTCAGTCCTTAGAAAAGTTTTCAAGCACAAATGTTATGCTACATAGGCCAATTGAAGTTTAAAGTTTCTTTCTCCTAAATGATCATTTTGGTACTATGGCGAAAAAGAACATTGGCTTTAGTCAGTAACTAATACTACTAAGTAACAATGTAACCACTCTGCCTGGTCACACCTCCCAGCCTGAATTTTAAACCATAACCGCATTTGTGTACTTCTCTCTCCAAATGTTATCTTTGTTATTTTAAATGTGTGAGTAATTTGCCCTGGAGTTTTTCTCAATTCTTGTGTGTATTTGAAATTCTTGCTTCAAGATTAACCTGTAGCCTTCATATTTGAGTATGGGGTTTTATTCTTTTTTTAAATGAAGTCAGGTTGGAAAGATTTTAATATTTTTAAAGTTTTTTTTGCATATTCAGTACTAGACTATTTTATACTAAGCATAATTTGAATCCCTTAAGAAAACAAGTCCAGTTGCCAAGTTCACAGAAGAATCTTGAGTTAAAATAAGTGTAATAATGAGTAGCTAGATTAGTGGATAGTTAATAGACGGCCTGCCTCAAACAAATTAGGCTATGGAATAAATATATATCTTAATAAATGATAGCATTTGTATTATGCTTTTTTGAGATCAATGGCTCTTGCCTGCATGCCTTATAATATATAAAAGGTGTTAGGTCTTACATATGACAATTGTTGAAGGATTTTTTTTTGTGGGAGCCAAAGAATGGTTAAACCTAAGGGAATTGATCATAATCAGCATTTGGTGTAAGTTCCACCCTCCCCTCCTCTCCTGCTGGCCATCAAATCACAGCCGTTTTGTAACTTGAAGACCAAAAGACTTCTTACTCCATTACACAAGCTCAGTGGTAGCGCATCTTATTATTAGCTACGTGCAGTCCAGTTTTTTTCCTTGGTTTGCCCCAGTATTATTGCCTGTTTACACCATTTCTCCCAAGTACCACTTAAGTGGGAGTATAGCAATTCCTTAGGAAATAAAACAACAAAGGATTTAAAGTCATGTGCTTTGAAATCAGTACACCCAGCCCTCCACAAAAGCCTTGGGTCTGGTGTGAGTCACAAAGTTGGAACATGAACCACAAAGTGTCCCCACTGGGTCCTGTGTGTGCAGTGGTCCTGCCTCTTGTTTTTTCTGTGTATTCCTGAGGCCGTCCAGGTGATTTATAGCTCCCCATTGTCTAGGGAGTGGCACTGTTCTCTTGGCCTTGAAGACTTATGTTTTCTGGGGTGCAAATTCCAGCTGCTGAAGAGGCCAGCCCTGTCTTTTCCCCCCTCAGGACATACTCATCTACTTTTTGACTTTTCATTTAGTATGTTTGTATTTGTCTTGAAGACAGAGTCTCACTGTCACCCTGGGTAGAGTGGGGTGACCTCATCATAGTTCACAACAACCTCATACTCTTGGGATATAGTGATCCTCTTGCCTCAGCCTTCCAAGTAGCTGGGACTACAGGTGCCCACCATGATGTCTAGCTATATTAGTTAGTAAAGATGGGGGTCTCACTTGCTCAGGCTGGTTTTGAACTTATGAACTCAAGCAGTCTACCACCATTGCTTCCCAGAGTGTTAGGGTTACAGATGCGATCCACCCCATCCAGCCTCAGTTACCTCATTTAATTTTTTTTTTTTTGTAGTTGTTGTTGTTTAGCCAGCCTGGACCAGGTTTGAACCCGCCAGGCTGGGTGTATATGGCCAGTGCCCTACCCACTGAGCTATGGGCACCACCTCATTCAGTATTTAGATCATGTCCTCACCACGGCCAGTTTTACAGTGGGATCTGTGCATAACTTCACTTTTCAGTGAAAATATTGCATGTTTTGCTACTTTGAATTGTCCTATGAACTACCTAGAAAACCTACTTCTGCTTCCCCCTGAGAGTGTAGAAATTGCCAAGAGCAGGAGCTTCACTGAATGGTGGTGGTAACTGGTATATCTGTGTTTCCCTCTTAAGAGATATTTGCCCTTACCACAAAGCCAGGCTAACCGTGAATAACCCTTGTTTAATACCATCATGGAACACCCCTGACAAAAGTAATTTTTCTTTCGGAGTGGACATTTGCTCACACCAGAGACAAAGGGGACAAAAATTGCCAAGATGTTTCTTTATCTCTGCCCCTTACATTCTACTCCTTTTGAAAAAAGTGATCTGCGCACAGTTAGGTCTTTCATGTGATTTTTCCTCCCTATTTTGAATGGCTGAGAGGCTTCCTAGAAATTGACTGGTGTGTCTCTAATTTCTGCTGAACTGATTTTATTAAAAACACTGCACCATAGGGGGTTTGACCTTCTAAAATACCAAACATGTCTGCTTTAGAAAATCACAAAGCTCTCCTCTGAAGCGCTTGTAAATCTGGTTTCAATATGAGTTGATTATAGGCTAAAAGCTTGAAAGCGGTGGCATCTAGGATCATGACTTTGGAACCGGCCCTTTTGGGGCCAGGACAGGTTTTTTTTTTTTTCTTCATAACCTCTAATTGGTTCTCTTTGCTGCCTCTTAGCATAAATAACTTCAAACTTCCAAGGCTATGTGAACTTGGGCAAATTATGTAAGCTCTTAGAATATTCAGTTTTGTTGCCCGCAAAATGGGGCAATAATAACACTTCATAAGATGATTGTGAAGAGATGGTGTTGCTACACATATTCCTGTTAATTTATACAATAGTCTTGGATGAGATGGCCCATCATAACATACCTTAAAATTTGAGGACTTGGGCTTATTATATACTTATGCAGTGATTTTTTTTCCTTGACTTTTTAATATTTATTTATTTATTTACTTATTTATTTTGAGACAGAGTCTCAACTCTTGTCTCCCTAGGTAGAGGGCTGTGGCATCATAACTCACAGCAATCTCAAACTCTGAGGCTGAAACCATCCTTTTGGCTCAGCCTCCTGAATAGCTGGGACTACAGGTGCCTGGCCCAAAACATGCTCTTTTTAGAGACAGGGTCTCGCTCTTGCTCAGGCTGATCTTACTCTACTTATCTTGGCCTTCCAGAGTGCCAGGAGTACAGGCACAAGCCACAGACTTTTTAAATATTTCTGATCTTTGCAGATTTACGAAGATCTGTCACATGTACAGATCCGTCCATCACCTACAGACTCTGCATTTAGCATTTCAAATATTCATTTTCAGTTTACTGTCTTGGGCCTCCTGTATCCATTAAGCATGTTGGTTTATAATTGTTTCTTTCTGGAATAATAGAGATGGCTACTGATAAGAACCCTTTGTGTATCTATTTCAATTTTTGATATTTGACAGAATGAAGTTCTCTTAGAGTTTCAACCGCTCCAGATGGCTCATCCATTGAGAAAGTCACAGAGAGCCAAGTTAGGTGATAGATAATGTGTCTGATTGGTGCGTTCTGAACAAATTCCACTCTCAATTACAACTTGCCCCTCTGGGGCTCCTAACAAGATACAAAATAGTTCTACAAGTGGTTTTTGGCACTCTGTAGATTTCGGGGCTAGTCAGTGAAAAATCTTTTAATTTCCCTGGATGAAGTTAATTTAGTTACTTTGAGGGTCATAGTCATAGCAGAAAAATTAACTGCTCACACCACTTCTCTCTACCCATTCATTCTGTCAACATTCCCTCTCTATCTGCTGACGAAAGCAGATCAGTGCCTGTAGCTCAAGCTGCTAAGGCACCAGCCACATACACCTGAGCTGGCAGGTTCGAATCCAGCCCAGGTCCACCAAACAACAATGACGACTACAACCAAAAAATAGCTGGATGTTGTGGCAGGCGCCTGTAATCCCAGATACTTGGGAGGCTGAGGCAAGAGAATCGCGTAAGGCCAAGAGTTTGAGGTTGCTTTGAGCTGTGACCTCTGTGAGCTGTGATGTCACAGCACTCTACCCAGGGAGACAGCTTGAGGCTCTGTCCCTCAAAGAAAGAAAGAAAAGAAAACAGATCATTGATCTGAGAATTTCAGATCCCATAAAATAATGAAATTTAACCCTCTTTCAAATTTTGAGAACTCGCTGTTTGGGGTACAGTTTGCACTCTACACACGTCCTTGTTAGCCTGCTAATATGGCACTGTTTTGCAATGTGGTGGTGTAATTCACTGGTCTGCCATTCCAGGAATTTGAAAATAGAATTGGGAAGGGGGCAGAGCTAATTGAACCACTTGGGGCTTTACTTCTCGCAACAAGGCAGCAATTTTCCCGTGGATTTGCTTTTTTAAGAGTTTCACGTTATTTTTTGGTAGGGAAGACCCATTAGCCAAACTTCTATAAACCTCTCCCCCCCTTTTTTTTTGAATATGAAAAAGGTAACAGGAAAGTCATTGATAAGCAAACTTGGCGGATACTTTGGGTAAGCAGTTAGATAACATCTCCAAGCATTTCTCATTCCTGAAGCCTTGGAGGAGACCCATTCTCTCTAGCAGCTAATGGCTGGATGACCTCTGGTGGCCTTTTCCAATGGTGTTTAGCTACCTATATCTTAAAGATTAGATTGTTGTGGGACTAAATCCGAGTCAAAGCAGGAAAGATCAGCTGATAACTATCACATGACTATGTATGTACCTATATACCAAAGAGTCTTTGTAATCCTTGAATAATTGTACATTTAACAATTTCCAAGGCAGTGTAAGTGGACAGCATAACTGGTGAGAAGTCAGCAGTTTTTTTAGACATGGGAAGAGTAAGTTAGTTGTGATGAATTAATAAACTCAGAAGCTGTTGTGTAAATTCACTCCAAAAGATCTCACATTACAAAGCTAATGGAACAAAAATTGTTTTAGCAGTTAAAACCGAGAGAAATACAAAAAGCTCTTTATCCCTGGTTTTGTCCCCTTGGAATTTCCCTAGGGAATGGATGAGGACAGTGGAAAAACACCACCCTTCTAAAAGCTGTTTCTTACTTTCTAAGTGTTAGAAGTTCATGCTGAAGCGTTTTTTTTCACTAAATTTAGTGGATATGATTTTGGGACTATGG
Organism: Galagoides demidoff; assembly: GCA_963574575.1. Lineage (NCBI taxonomy): Eukaryota > Metazoa > Chordata > Mammalia > Primates > Galagidae > Galagoides > Galagoides demidoff. Next base: position 18,410 of record CAUYQV010040559.1, read on the forward strand.
ACTATAATTCACAGTTGCTTCTGAAACAGAGGGCATTTCTCACCTGGATTTGGAGATTAAACTGTAACTCCCAGTGGGGAGGAGCTTTGATCAATAACCTTTGTATATTTCCAAAATCATCAGGCCTCTGAATTCAGGTTCCTAGTAAATAAAAAGATGTTGTCTTTTTCTTTTATTTCTCCATCCTAATGGATTGCTTTCTAGTTTCATTTCATTTTATTTCATTTTATTTTTTTAGACAGAGTCTCACTCTGTTGGTCAGGCTAGAGTGCTGTGGGGTTAGCCTAATTCACAGCAACCTCAAATTCCTGGGCTTAAGGCATCCTCCTGCCTCAGCCTCCCCAGTAGCTGTGATTACAAGTGCCAGCCATAACACCCAGGTAAATTTTCTCTATCTGGTCTGGCTTTTGCTCAGGCTGTTCTCAAACTCCTCAAGGGATCTTCCCACCTTGGCCTTCCAGAGTGCTAGGACTTTAGCCATGAGCCACCGCGCCCAACCTCAGTTTTATAATTTTTATATGGGAAGCCTAAAGAAAAACAAATTGCTAGTGAAGGAAGTTGAGGAGAAAAATATTCGAATGGGCCTGAAAACTAATGAAGCGTTGCCAAGGTCAAATGGCTCAGCCTACTTTTTAAATTTGATGTGGTCTCTAAGCTCATTTAAAAATACTAATTCTCACCCAGAAGTACATTACTATTTTTCCTTAAACTAAGGGGTGTACTTTCACTGGAGTATCTTTTTTTTTTTTGAGACAGAGCCTCAAGCTATCCCCCTAGGAAGAGTGCCATGGCATCACAGCTCATAGCAACCTCCAACTCCTGGGCTCAAGCGAGTCTCCTGCCTCCGCCTCCCAAGTAGCTGGGACCACAGGCGCCTGCCACAACGCCCGGCCATTTTT
>CAUYQV010040561.1:0-37450 GCA_963574575.1 Galagoides demidoff
TTAGTTGAACAGCAACTTCCCATTTCCCTCACTCCCCAGCCCATGGAAGTCACCATTCTACTCTGTTTTTCCATGAGTTTGACATTTCATGTATGAGATCTGCAGTGTTTGTCCTTCTGCAACTGGCTATTGCACCTATAAAGTCCTCCAGGCTCATCCTGATGTCTCACATGATATGATTTCCTTTTCTTGTTGTTGTTGAGACAGAGTCTTGCTCTGTTGCATGGGCTAGAGTGCCATGGTGCTCACTGCCACCTCAAACTCCTGAGCTGGAGTGACCTACGTTCTCAGACTCCCAAGGAGCTTGGACTGTAAGTTCCTACCACCACACCTGGATAAAGATTCCTTTCTTTATAAAGGCCGCATAATGTTCCATTGTATGTGCGCACCACATTTTCTTAATTGTCCATCAATGCACATCTTGGCTCCACATCTTGGCTATTATGAATAAGGCCGCAATGAACATGGATGTGCAAATTATCTTTTGGAGATTCTGCCTTTAATTCCTTCTGAAGTATACCCAGATGTGAGGTAGCTGGATCATATGGTAATTCTATTTTTAATTTTCTGAGGAACCTGCAAACTGTTTTCCATAGCAGCTGCACCATTTTACATTCCCGCCGACACTGTTCAAGGGCTCCAATTTCTCCACTTCCTCCTCAGTATTTATTTCTCTCTCTTCTTTAGTGGCAGCCTTCCTGACCAGTGTGAGGCGATAGCTCACTGTGGGTTTGATTTGCATTTTCATGCTTATCAGTGATGTTCAATACCTTTTTATACACCTGTTGGCCCTTGTATGTCATCTTTGGAGAAATATTACTCAAGTCCTTTGCCGATTTTTAAAACTCGTTTTTATTATCATTTATTTATTTATTTTTTGGCTGTTGAGTTGGAGGAGTTCATTATGTATTTTGGATATTAGCACCTTATCAGACATATGGCTTGCAAATATTTTCTCCCATTCTGCAGGTTGCCTTTTCACTCTGTTTCCTTTACTGTGCAGAAGCTTTTTAGTGTGCTACAGGTTATCTATTTTTGCTTGTGTTTTGGTGTCATATTCAAGAAATCACTGCCTAGACAAACATCCTAAAAATATCTCCCTGTGTTTTCTTCTAGGAGTTTTACAGTTAAGTTTTTAGTCTTTTTTGAGTTGATTTTTGTGTAAGATAAGTATCCAAGTTCTTTTTTTACATGTGGATATCCAGTTTTCCCAGCATCATTTGTTGAAGGAACCATTCTTTTCCCATTGTGTGTTCTTAGCATCCTTTTCAAAGCTCAGTTGACTATACATGCAATGGTTTATTGCATAGCACACACTGACCAGTGGACCTGAACCTATCTATTCTGGTCTATTGGTCTACATAGCTATTTTTATGCCAGCACCATCTTGTTTTAATTACTTTAGCTTTGTAGTGTGTTTTGAAATTAGGAAGTGTGATGCTTCTAGTTTTATCCTTCTTTCTCAAGATTCTTTGGCTGTCCCCAGTCTCTTGTGGTCCCATGTGAATTTTGGGATGGGTTTTCATTTCTGTTAAAAAAAATGCCATTGGAATTTTGATAGACATTGCATTGAATCTGGAGATCATTTTGAGTAATAAGAATATTTTAGCAATATCAACTTTTCTTTCTTTTTTAATATCAACTCTTCTAATTCATGAACATGAGATATCTTCTATTTATTTGTGTTGCCTTTAATTTCCTTCAATGTTTTATAATTTTCAGTGTAATTTTTTCCCCCTTTTTGGTTAAGTTTATTCCTAAATATTTTCTTTCCAGTAAATGAAATTGTTTTTTAAATTTTCTTTTTGGATAGCTTGTTGTTAATGTATAGAAACACACCTAATTTTTGCAGGTTGATTTTGTATCCTGTAATTCTACTGAGTTTGTTCTCAACTTTAAGAGTCAACTGTGGTGGTGTACGTGCTTGAAAGAAGCAGTGAGTGTAGATTCTGGAATTCTAGCAGTGACAGACAACCCTGGAGCTAGATGCAGGCTTGCAAGGAACCTCAGATCTGACTTAACCTCAAACCAGAGGAAAAAAAATCACCCACGCAGGCCCTTATAATTTGCATTTTGACAAAAGTATTAATTACTCAGAGAAGAGAATGAAGATGATCTAAGAGATGCCGAGAGGATAAAGACCAGTGGAAAAGTGGCAGACAGGCAAGGGAGTTGTCTTATGGACTCTGAGAAGTAACTTCAAGCAGGAGTGATAACATGAGCTATTGCAGAGGGTTTGCATACAAAGAGGGTGACAAAGGGCTGCTCAACGTGGCTTCCCTCCGCTTCAGGTTCAGGTTAGTTACTTCGTACTCAGCCTGAGGTTGAACATGGTGACTAGGGGCAAATAGACAGTGAAAGTAACCCCACAGAGACCCTCAACCAGGTGTTTGTCTCTTCTAGTGATTGAGCCTGCGCCCTCTTTGTTCTTATTGAATCTTAGCCCAGAGCCTTGATGCCATTCAGTGGCATAAACACGAGCTCTTACTGGGAAGGTAGGGCAGGATGTGTTTCTAACTTACATGTTTCATTCTCATGGGACTTCATTTCCTAAATTCAAGGTATCGGCAAAGAGAGTCCCTGGGCATTTGAAAAGAAAAGCTCAAGAGTGCTCAGCCGGGCATTGGCAATGTTAGACCTGGTGCCTTGGAACAGATGCTATTGGTTAAGAATAGATTTCTAAGTGTTTTAGGATGCTCAAACATAGCTGAACTCTTTCACTTTTCATGGCTGGTCTATTCTTATTCTTAGAGAGTAGCATCTACAGTGCAGTAAGAACACAGAACACATCAGCATAGTACCTTTCCCCAAGACACAGAAAAGATTGAGTAAGGCATCCCTGGGGGTTTGAGTAGGCAGATCTGTTATGGGAGCTTGTGCTGGGGTTTCTGGGATGCAAATGTTCCAGATAGTATATGTATCTTATATTCTTTGCTTTTCTTGCTAGAGGGCAAAGAACATAGGATCACAGACTATGGAACAAATCCTGGGGCCACCCGTGCCACTTTGTGATCTTATGCAAGTCACTTTATTTCCCTGAGTCTCAGTTTCCTAATTTCTTAGACAGGGTTCAGTGTATTAAATGTGGTGATGGGTGACAAGGTATTTGTGCCTGTATTACTGTATGACTGACATACAGTAGGTGCTCAAGAATTGTCAGTTCTCCAAATATACACCCACACAAGAGAAAAACACCATTAAATTCAAGTGGGGGGCGGAGAGGGATTGGTATGCTCTCACCTGACAGGCACAACGTAAGGGTATGTGGCACACCTCTTGGGGGAGGGACACAATGACAACTTAAATTCTACCTAACAAACACAAACATTATAATCTAATCATCTGTATCCTCCTACTAATTTAAAATAATAAAAAAAGAGATGTCAATTCTCTTTTCTCTTTTTTGCCCATGTGTGTACTGCCCAAGCAGAAAGTGGGTTGGAAGCATGGAAAGAGCATTTAATATTTTATCTGTCAGCCATCCTCTCCTTTTTCCTTTCTAGAGCATTATGGGTCTTTCCTAAGAGGCAAAGAGGCCCTAAGAAGATTAAATCAGCATGTAAATTTCAGCTTAATTCAAGATAAGCCCCTTAAGAAACCTTTGTTTTCAGAGAAGCTCTGGCCTGTGGCAGGGGCTAGAGCACAGATACTCTGAGCAATCACATTGGCAAGGCCCTTGGGCTGGTTCTCAAACTAGCCAACTTCAGACTCACCTGGAGGGCTCATTAAAAAGCATTCTGGAGGGATATACAAATTTCCATTTCTTATAAGTTACCAGATAATGTGATGCTTCTGGGTAGGAAAACATACTTTGAGAACCACTGCTCAGTGGGAGCAGACATGCAGACAGCTGGGACTCCTGGGTTCTGGACCTATCCTGGATTTAAGGATCTGGTTGCCCTTCGGTCACTTAAGCCTTAAGACAGTGGTTCTCAACCTTCCTAATGCCATTGCCCTTTAATATAGCTCCTGTGGGTAGCAATCCACAGGTTGAGAACTGCTGCCTTAGGAGATAGAGCTTTGTTGTCCATGAATGGGCCAAAAGTATGATTTGGAAAAGGTATAAATTAGAGTTGGGGTCCCTCATCTTTTTTCTGCAGTGAGTGGCCACCCCAGCCTCTTAGGCTGATAGAGGGCTGAGAGGAGTCAACATCTTGACAGATTGCAACTCATTTGAACTATTTGGCACACAGATGGGGAAAATCAGACTGGGTGGTTAAAAGCACATGCTTTCAAGTCCTGGAACCCTTAGGGTAAGTCCCAGTCCTCACTCTGCCTATCTGGGTGGTCTTTTTAGCTGTTCACATAGGCCTGAGCCTGAACTTGGTCATCTGTGAAGTAGAAGCAGTGCTTGTACCTATGCTTAACATCTGGGGTTATGGTGACCATCCAGTGAAACAATGCATGTAGAGTATTTGGCATGCATATTACTTTCCTAAAATTCTGTGATTCAGTCTTGTGCCTATCCTGTACCTAAATGGGAGAAGAAGATAAGTCTTTTTGGTGTTTGGAAATGTAAAAACTTATTTTGGGGGAGTGAGGAGTGCTCTAAAAGAGCGTGTCTCACTCTTCCATGCATTCACATCCCTGGGGATCTTGTTAAAATGCAGATTCTGATTCAGCAGGTCTGGAGTGGGGCTCCAGACTCCGCATTTCTGTGTTGCAATCAGGTACTATCCGCAATGTAGTCATTTGGGGAAGGGGACTCTTTTAATAACCCCAGGCTATGCTCTGAACTAATTCAATTATAATTTCTGGGCCTGTGATCACAAGCATCATAGCCGAAGCTCCCCAGGTGATTCCAATGCACATAGGCTTTGTGCACCACTGCTCTAGAGTACTGGTTCTCAAAGTTGGTTGCAAATTGGAATTGAAAAAAAAAAATCTCACCCATAGAGATTCTGATTGGTTCAGGGTAAGGCCTGAGCATCAAGATTTTAAAAAAAATTTCCTTGGCAGCAAAGTTTGAGAACCACTCTCTGATGTCTAAAGCACTCTTTGGTAAGGCACCGGGAAAAGTTGAGTTAATCTGCATTCCGAGAACTGGAAGTAATCAGCTAGAGCCCCTTTTCCCTAGGAGATTTGCACTGAAATATGGCCAAAATAAGAACTTTTTAAGCCTTTCTTTAAAAGGCAAAAACGTGCTTAACATCTGCATTCAGGAAGCTGTGTTGTCAAGTAGCTCAGAAATAGGCCCAGGAGAAAGAGCGTTTGGCCGCTAATCCCCCACACCACCACCTTCAGTGCGACCTTGAGAAATCTTCTTATGTTTATGTTCCCATATTTTCTCATTTGCAAAACTTGGCTACTCCTACAAAGTGACCACAGGATTTGTGTATGGTCAGATGCAGCTTCAAAAACACCCCTGCTGCACATCTTCCAAACCGTTCTGATTTGCTGACTAAATCTTGACATTTGTACAGAATGCACACTTTCTGAGTCTTGAAAACTGCTCACATTTAAACTATAGTCCTCTCTCCCCCTCTTTTAATGATACCAATTGCTTCCTTTTCTATTCACACAAAATTGAAGCTTAACACACCCCAGAGATGCAGAGAAATCAGTAAGAGGGAGGAAATGACTTCTTAAAAGCTGTGGCAAAAAGACTGGCTTTGCAAGACTAGTCTTGTTCTTGGGCCTCCAGCGGAAAAGTCCTTCTACCCTTCAGGTTGGAGCTCATGGGGGCAGAAAGGGCTGAGGAGGCAGAGTCCATGGAATAGCTGTGCACTAGGGCTGTCCTTCTGCAGGCGGATGTGACAGAGTAGAGGTGCTTGATCCTCAGTGTATATCAGGATCACCTGGGAGCTGGCAGAGACCCTGAGACTCAGGCCACTAACACAGGACAGGGCCTGGTCCTTGTGTTTCCGCCAAGTTCCCCTGGTGATTCTGCTACTGACCAACATTTGACACCCACTGTCCTAGAGTATTCACCTGTCCCTTGATGTTTTTTAGTTGATCTCTTCCCAAACACATTCCTAAAGTTACCCAAAGCTGCAAAGGTTTCTTTCTGGTCTGCAAAACACAAGTCATCTCTGTTAATTTTCAAGCCACTCACGATGTAGGTGGAGGTATTCTTATAAAATCAGAAGACGACAATCCTCACAGAGCTGTGGAGTGGGAATAAAAGCAGCCGCTCAGAGTTGTCATTGCCTCATTTTATCCTCCCTCACCCTGGGAGGAGTGAGAGGGACAGGGAGGGCGAGGCAGGGCAGGGCCAGGATCTTCATCCTCCCGACTAAAGGAGCTGGAAAGTCAGGTTCTTATCTGCGCCCCGCACCAGGGGCTCCAAGAACAATGTTGTGACCCTCTCACCTTTGACACGGCTGACTGGGAGCCCCCTGAAACTGGAGAGTGGTGAAGAAGAGGGGAGCAAGTTGCCCTGAGCTTTAAAGCCATGTCGGGGGTGGGGGGGAGCAGGGATATAGAAGGGGAGAGGATAAGGAAGGCTGTCAGTTCCCCTTCCCCTGGATGACTGCCTAACCTTGGCTAGGTAAAATAAGCCCGTACACCTTTGTGTATACACCTGTACTAGCACTTGGCACACTGTCCAGATTGTAGTAGGTGTTTACTCAATGCTTTTTGAATGAATGACTTGGTGGAAAGATCTCAAATCAGATAGCATAGAAGAGCCCCAAGACACCAGAAGTTGGTGAAAATAAAGTTGTTGTTAATAAGAGAGGAATCAAGTAAAGGGTTGAAAAAGCCCACGAAAGGAGATGCAGGGAAGCCTGGAAGACCTGAGTGAGCTTTGTGTGGAGAGAGGAGGATGAGAGCGGGCCCCTGAAACGGCCGGAGAAGAGGTGGAAATGATACGACAGGAGGAAATCGGGGGTGAGGAGGGCGGGGAGAGACAGAGGAACGGGGGACTGTGGAGGCAGGGCAGCCGAGGGAGAGGACAGGTCCCCCAGCGGCCAGGAGGGTGGTCCTACACCTCACTGAGGACGGGACAGACAGTTTCATGAGGAGTGACTCAGGCCTCAGAGGGAGAAGCCGAACAGTACCAGCGAAGTGGGTCACTGTCAGGCATCCTCACGTTTTCTGGAACTGGATGTTTTCAAGTTGTGTAATTCTTCTCCTTCCCAATTATCCTCCACCAGAGAGCGGAGTCCCTCCCACACAACAAATCCATCTCAGTTAAGCCCCAGACATCCACTTAATACCACAGACAACTTCTTGGCAGCCTTCCCTGCATCCCTTCCCCGCCCGCCACATCCTGCCCTTCCCCTGCAGAGGCACAACTGGCTTTCCAGGCATTTCCCTTCCCAACTTCCAGCGTGACACGTGGCCTCTGGGGCTGCCTTCCTGTCCCCACTGCCCCTTGCTGTCCTGGGGCCGCTGCCAGCCTATCCACCGTCTTTGTGCAGACTTGAAGAAGGGGCCGTCTAGGTCTTGGGCAGATGAGTTGGAGGAGGTACTGGTGAGAGACAGCAAGATGCAGAGCCAGAGAGACTCAGCGCAGCAGGGGTGTGTGCGCAGCGCGCGTGCTGGGTAGGGGTGGGGCTGCAGAGGCATGTTTCTAACAGAAAGTGGAAGTTGAAATGACTTTACAAAGAGCAAATGTTTTCTGTGTTCTAGGTATGGATTTCTTTCTCTCTTTTTCTTTCTTTCTTTCCTTTCTTTCCTTTTGTTCCTTCTTCCTCTCTTTCTGAGGGAATTAGGGTGAGGCCTTTTAGCTTCTTGAGGACTGGAACAGCATGTGTAAAGGGGAGGAAGTGTGAAACAGTATGACAGTCAGTACTATATTTCTGGACTGTTCTTGTATGAGAGGCAGGGAGAAGGGATCCAGGGGTAGGGTGTAGTAGGAGTAGGTAAGAAGGGCCAGGAGTCTGGTTTTATGCAGGGATGAGACAGTGAGAGTTGCATTTGAGAAGGATTCCTATGGAAAGGTATTATTTGCCTTTCACATAAGAATAAACTAAGCCTCAAAGCGGTGTTTGTGCAGGACCTGTTCTGTGTCACACAGAACTTGACCCCATTGTGTTGTGCTGACCCTGAGGCTCTCCGTCCACACCTCAGGTCCACATGATCTCTGTGGGATTTCCCTTTCAGAGCTTGAGAGGCCCATTGCACCACTCTCAAAAGCCGCAAAAGGGCTTAGATTCCTGCCAGCACAGATATTACCCTTGGTCTCTAAGATGGTGATTTTTAAAAATCTGGTTTCTTCATTTCTGAACAGGAGAAATTTATTCATTTTAGGTTAGTCTTTAGAAAGCTAAACCAAAATGCTTTAGTGGGCATTGATTGGCACTGATTTCCTGAAGACATTTATACCACATGTCAGGTGAACGGGGGAAGGGATAAAGAGATCTCTCAGAACTTTGTGGGAAGATGGCACGTACAGGCAATCCTCAGTCACCCACTGGAATGGTGGCTGTGTGAGTCAAGTGGTATTTGCTGGTTTGAGTCTGTTTCCTTCACATAACTTTATACCAGGTCTGCTTATGGTAACGAAATGGAATTTCCTTTTCTTGTCTCTCATATGTAAGTGAAGTGACCACCAGAGAGATGGCTTCAAGGAGAAGAGAGATAAATATTTCATCTTGACTATGAGGATGATCTCCTGAGTCACTGGTTGGCTGAGTCCCACCAGAAACATCACCTAATCGGCTGTGCCTGCAAACACTCCAGTTAGCAGAAGAATGCATCGCCTGTCTAAGACAGGAACTGAGAAAGAAACACCAAGCCTCTTAACCATTTGGAGGTTTATAAGAGAGGTACTTGAGGGGTATTTGTCTCTTGTTTAGACATGGTGTCATTTTGGCAGCCTTCAGGCCTTGGGTTGAGAACTTGATTTCAAGTTTACAGACTTGGCAAAAAGTCCAGTCAAGGCTGGCTCATAAACGGGACACCCAACCAACTACTGTTATCACTGATGATAAGTCTGAGTCTCTGTACTGTCTCTCAACAAAGATAGTGTGAATAACATATCTTCCCAAAATATTCCCTCATACATTCAAAAGCCATATCCTATTAATTTTTTAAAAGGCTGGTTTAACATCCTCTCTTTCCTTCTAGAGTACTTTTATTAGAATTTTAGTCCTGTGGTATTAAATCCCTTAGTTTTAACAAATGAGATCTTTCTCAGGGTTGACTATTTACCTGTAAGCTGGGAAAGAGACGTCCACCCTTAGGTGTCAACCCTCCCCCTCTTACACTTTTTGGAAGTCTTGCTCCCCCTGCTGGTAACTAAGGCAAAAATCACAGCTTTTATATCTGCTCAGGAATCTTAAATTCCAATGGAAGTGGGCTATTTGGGTAGGATGGGAAAGGGAGGGTTGAGGGTGACCTTTTGGGAAGCCCCTTAGGCATTCTTCTCATCATGTCCCAGCAGGTGACCCTGTTCCCTCTTCTTAACCCTGTCACAGAATCACAATCACTTTGTTTGGCTGCTTCTGCTTCTGATGGTGATGATGATGGTAAGAGATATTATTCCTGACATCCATATAAGGTGGATGATACCATTCTACGGCTGAGAAACAGCCGAGAGGTTAAGTAAATTTGCTAGAGACCCACATAAGTGGTAGAAACCAGGACTTAGGGACTTGAACTAGTTCTGTCTGACTTTAAAGTCCCCAAAGTGACATTGTTGTCATCACAGAAATTCACAACCACTTGGGTTCCAAATGTCTTTATGACAGAGATGCTGTGGGTAAAGGAACTGATAGGAAGAGAAAGTCTAGAGAAGAAGAGGCCTATTAAAATATAAACACTAACATGTGAAATGGCCTCAAGGAAATCTTTCGGCAAATTAGGTCTGGTTAATGAAGGTCCATTCTATTTAAAGCCCTTGATCAAATTAACTGTGTACCACCTCATAAAGAAAGAAATGACTGAAGATAAGAAGTATGTCTTTGAGCAGAAGTGGGCTGGCTGAAAACACGGCTTGAGATACAGAACTGTGTCCTCAGCTTCTTTGCTGGCCTGTCTCAATTTCTCAGCTGTCAAGTGGTGGAGAAGAATGTTGACTATTTGTCACATTCATATTTAGAGAATGGACAAAACAGTTGAACAAAAGCTCCTTTTGTACACACTATAACTGGCAATTTAATTAGATTGTGAACATTTGTTTTGTTTTTCTCTACCTTTTCCTATATGGCCTGAAAAATTATAAAGATGGAATTCCTTAAAAGGATTCTGAAATCTGAGAATTCTAATATGGACATTATTCTTCTCATTGTATCAACCCAGTCTTCTTCCTGGATTGCTAAGGTTCTAACGCAGCTGAGAGGGACCATCAGGGATGCTGTGGGGACCATGATAGGGCCAGTGGACAGGAATGCAGGGGCTTGTTGGCAGAAGATTGAAGGCTCCCCAGACAACCTGGCCCCCTTCTCTCCTCACTCCAGCATCCACACACCTTCCAGCTGCCATCAGTTTGCCTCACGGATAGTAGCTAAAATCCAGGGAAGACTCCCCATGCCTGTACTGTGAACCTGCCTGCTTCAGTTTTCCATCTACTGTCTCAAACAAGAGTAATTTGAGTCTACCCCCTAGAACTGCTATGAGAGTTAAGTGAGATAATGCACAGAAAGTGTTGAGTACTGGCATGCAGCAAACATCCAAGAGTTCATAAATCTTTAAAAACATTTCTCTACTTGCCTATAAGCTCCTTTAAAGCAAGGAAAGTGCTCTTTTTTGATGAATCATCAGGGCTTACAGCAGGCGTATGTACATGGCACTCGCTCAATAAATTCCTGCTAAACAAATATACGAAACCTGGCCCAGGTCGTTGGCATCTTCTGCCTGGGACACTGCCAAGGCTTAATCTCCCCGCTTGCCCTCTTGTTCCCCACCACATTTCCCACACTTCAGTCAGAGTGATGGCTGTAAGACTTAAGCATCATGCTCATTGCTTCCTCAGCACAAAGCCCAACTCTGGGACATGAATTTGGCTCCTGTACTCTTTGGTTGCTGCTTCTCCATGGCCCCAACTTGCCCTGCTCCAGGCCTTTCTTCTTCCTTCTCTTTCCTCCTGGGCCGCCTGTATGCCATTTCCCCACTCTGGTCATGCCTATGCACCTTGGAGTTGCAGTGGCAATATCACTTCCTCAGGGTGGTCCTCCACACCGTCTATTCAAAGTCACATTGATCTGTTTTCTCCTCTCCTCTTGTATGACCCTTATGTGCCATAGTTTGTTCTTTCTAGTAAAGGGTAAGCTCAGTGATTGGCTGGTCTAGTAGAGCAGATTGCACACAGCTCTTTCCAACTGTGCATTTGGTGACCTCATATCAGTAAATTGATGTCAGACAGACATTAGGGGAATATTTACACCATGGAAATTGGCATATGTTACAAAGCTGTTTTTTACTTTTCCTTTCTCCAAATAGCTGGTTGTTGAACATTTACCAGCATACCACTGGGTAGTTTCACGGGAGCAGAAGGTATCTCTGTCTGTCCCACAGGGCTGGTTCTATAAATATTTAAGCAATTAAATAAACATAAATTGAAACCTTAAATGTGGCCCTACTGAACTTTGAACTTTGTCTATATGATCTCTCATCTTGTCAATGACCTCATGCGGTTAGTATTGCTTCCTTTATTTTCAAATGAAGAAATTTAGGCTCAGCAGAGTAAAGTGATCCGCCCTGGTCATGGACTGAGTGAGCTGAAGATCCCTTGAGCCCACATGCCAGGGCTCTGCTCCAGCCTATTGCCTTTTGCTCTTGGCTGTCTGTGCCCACACTATCTCCATCCTGGCATGGGTCTTTGAATATGGCCTGCAGCCTGTCTGTTCCCAATACAACAGGTCCCTCTGCTATCCCTTGCTTGGTCCCCAGCCTTGCAGTGTCAGCTAGTTGGCTGCCTACCCACACTCTGATTGGGTCATAGTCTCTAGCTTGCTCTCTGGGTGGGTCCTACGTGCAGCCCACCCAGTACAGGACATGGCATAACAGATAAGGGCTGGGAAGCCTTTGGAGTCTCACACCAGTGACTAGGTGATCGGGTGACCAACTAATCCCATGTTTGCTTGGGACTTTCCTAATTTTTAGCACTGCAAAGAGATTGTCAGGATCCCTCATAACCCCCGGCAAATCAGAATGATTGCTTACCCTCCTTGGTCATATGATCCTAGAACACAGTGACCCAAGGTCATCAGAAGGGAAATCCCAAGGAAGCTGTGAAATCAAAGCACTCCCTTAGGTCAGCAGTGTGCCTGCCTCCACCTCACCCTGCCTGCTGGCTCCATGTGTCTGTGCCTCCACCTTGGTGAGTGGCTGGGACCAAATGCAAGCAATTTAATTTCTTGACATATCTATAAAATGAATATAATGAGGATCAGGTGCATAATTTTGCGGGCTCAGTATAAAATGAAAATGGGGAACTCCCTGTTTAAAAATTAAGGATTTCAAGATGTGGACATGGAGTTTTAAACCAAGCATGGGGCCCTTCAGAGTAGGAATCTGGGTGACTGTGCAAGTCTCATGCCCATGAAGCTGGCTCTCAGGTACCAGCCACCATTCAGAGCTGTGGGGGTTAAAGGGCCCCAAACATCAACAGCACCACCCAGTGAGTCCTACCCAGGATAAATCCATCGGTGCTGGGGATTCTTCTCTGAGGTCTGGCCTGGCCTCCCCCTGGCTCAACCCGGGCTCTCTTAGAACAGACACCTGAATTTTTACCTTGACACAGATGTGTGTTGGGCAATCTTTTATAAGTCTCTTCAGCTTCTCTAGCCTCAGTTTTTCCCCCCATAAAACATGGGGATTTCAGGAAATCTCTAAAGAGCTTACCAGCTCTAAATCTATTTTGGCCAACTCTGTGACATTTAAACATATGAGCAAGGTCTTAATGTTCTTTTGAAAGCAGTTCCTCCCTCCCTGGGCTTGCTGAGATTCTAGTTGGACCTCGAGTTCCATTGATATCAAAGAGTCTCTCTTCTTCTAACCCTGAATACATAAATCAAGGGATTCTTAGATTATTTCTGAAGTTCCTCTAATTCAAAGGTCAACCCGTTTTACATGTGAGCAGTCTGCAGCTTGGGAAGGTTGAATGGCTCGCCTGGGGCCATCTAATGACAGGGGGGATGGCAGGAATTGAAACCAGGTCCCCTACAGTAGGACAGACTTCTTTCCTGGCTATGGAAACACCAGAGGGAACCTTTATGATTATACTTTGCAATTATTCTTTCTTGAATAATTTCTCGTGGAAGTAAAATAAAGAAGAAACCAAAGGAAAAAAAAAGTTACTTTTCTTTTGGTCTCACTAGAAGATTTTTTTTCCATGTATGTCCCCATTTTTCTCAAACCCTGGACACCTGACCCAGGCTTGGTTTCATGATTTCTCAGTTGTTTTTATTTAGCAAGGAGGATAAGGATTTCCTCTCTTCCCAGTTAGTGTAGGATTTCCAGCCCCTTTCTTCTCATGTTTCTGTACTCGAGGGTGAAGAAGCAGATGTTCCTTTAAAGGAGCATTTTCTTAACCTTTTGTTTCCCTCTATCTCAAGCAGTCTTTTGGGGATAGCTAGTCATTCCCTTAAAAGAAAAGGTTGGAAAGATGGAAGAAATGTTCTCAGCCGTTCCCTGGGTCTGGTCCACGTGAATTCCCACGAGGCCTCTCCGTGGGGCATCTGGTCATGTGTGTGGTGGTTGGAAATTTTTGAGCTTTTCCCAAGGGTGAGAGTTAGAGGGGGGGAAAAAAAAACCCCAAACCTCTGTTTCTTCAAATCCTGTTGCTTCCTAAAATAGAACCGACCCTCGCCTGTGCTGATCCTTTCACTGCTGGAACCCTGGGCGGACAATGGATCTGGCTTACTTTTTTCAGTGATTTATTTTTAAATTTAAGGTTGTACTTTTCACATGAACTGGTTCAGGGTCAGCCAAAATATGTATTGCTTATTGGAAGTAAGACTGTGATTTTAGGCATGCTCTTCTCTTGGTTTAATCCAATCTGTGGCTGCTGCAGTGACGCTGAACTGACAGGGGCATGAGTCACCTGGAGAGAGTGTTTTGTGCTACCCTCAACATGAGTTGACATCTAGGGTGACAAGCCATTTTTTTCTCTTTTCAAACAGCTTAGAAATGAAGGCTAAAGGCTCAAATTCATTTTTTTCTTTTAATTTCAGATGGATACGAGGGTACAAATGATTAGATTACACTGTTTGCTTTTCTAAGGTAAAGTTCAAGTTGTAGTTGAGCCCTTCACCCTGGCGGGTACCACATACCCTTACATTGTGCCCTCCAAGTGAGAGCTCACCAATTCCCCTCTCCTCTTTTCCCTTTTCCTTCTTCCCTGCCACTTGAATATACTTGTGTTTTTGTCTTGTGTGGGTGTGTAGCTGTTTTTCTATTGGTTTCATATTAATATTGAGTACATTGAATATTTGCTTTTCCATTCTTGTGATACTTAACTAAGAAGAATGTTCTTCAACTCTATTCAGGTAAATACAAAAGATGTACAGTCTCCATCTTTTTATGGCTGAATAGTATTCCATGGTATACATATACCACAGTTTGTTAATCCATTCATAGGTTTGATGGGCACTTGGGTTGGTTCCACATCTTGGCAACTGTGAACTGAGCTGCAATAAACATTCTAGCGCAAGGTCCTTGTGATAAAATGACCTTTTTCTTCCAGACAGATATCTAGTAATGGGATTGTGGAAACTAATGAGAGGTCTGCTTTTAGCTCTTTGAGGATTCTCCAAACTTCTTTCCAAAGAGGCTGTATTAGTTTGAAAGCCCATCAGCATTGTAAAAGTGTTCCCTTCTCTAAAATCCAAGTAAAGGCTCAAATTCTAAGGAATAATGATTTGCCAGCCATTTTGAATCTGCCTAAGAGTAAGGTTTGTAAACTAAGAATAGTTTCCAGTGGACACTTTGTTTCTTTACCTTAGGGGCTGGGTAATAATCATCTTTCTAGAAGAAAGTCGTGTAAATCTGGGGCGGCTATGAATTTTCACCTGGTATCAGGCCAATGTGAGAGCTGAGATGCTAGAAGTGAAATGCACAGGTGGTGTGGCCTTTACAAAACAAAACCAGAAGTCTTACACTTTGGTTTCTTAAAATCCCAACATAGCATCTAAGTTTGTACTGATTTCATAAATGGATACCTTTAGTCTCCTACCTTTTCTCCTGACACAAGGGGGGTGCTCTACTCTTATTGAACTTCTGGGAGATTATTAAAGAGGATGTATAGGCAGGTGGAGCATAAGAGGGCTAAGAAAATCAACCCATGAATGGATCAACAAATTGTGGTATACATAGACCATGGAATACTATGCAGCCATGAAGAAAGATGGAGACTTTACCTCCTTCATGTTTACATGAATGGAGCTGGAAAATATTCTTCTTAGCAAAGTATCTCAAGAATGGAAGAAGAAGTATTCAATGTACTCAGCCCTATTATGAAACTAATTTATAGCTATCATAGGAAAACTATAGCCCAATTTTAGCTCAAGAATATGGGGAAAGGGGAAAGGAAGGGGAGCAGGGAGGATGGATGGAATGAGGGTGATTGGTGGGATCACGCCTATGATTTATCCTATAAAGGTACATGTGAATCTTACTAAATGTAGAATATAAATGTCTTAACACAACAACTAAGAAAATGACATGAAGGCTATGTTAAGCAGTTGGATGAAAGTATTCCAAATTGTATATAGAAACAACCCACTGTACCCCATGATAGTATTAATGTACATAGCTGTGACTTAATAAAAAATAAAAAAAGAATTTGCTGGTCAAGCTGTTATCCACCACTTGCCTCACTGAGTTGGACAGTGATCTGCAGGTAGCATTTATGACAAGTCAACCATTCAAAGTTCATAAAACTCAGTGTAAACTTAGGATCAACTTATGCTTAAGATATGACCCCAGCTAAGCCCACTCTGCCCTGACACCCATTCTCAGCCTATCCAACCACTAGGTAAAAAGTTAACAGGTATTTATTAAGTGTGTACTACATACAAGACACTGAAATGGCTATAATTAGGAACAAGATACTAAATTGAAGGGCAAGTTCAGCTGTACCTGCTATATCTCTTGAGATCCGTTCAAAATTCTTCCAGCCCAGTACTCAGGAAGCCTTGGGAAAAGAGGGACAGAGCAAGTCCCGTCAGTTGCTTGAACAACTTCCAATAGATGTGCTTATTAAAAGACACACAGGAGAGGAAGACCATGTAACAAAATAATCCCAACTGACCTTAGCTTCCGGGTTAACAAACACCTCCTGATATCCAGAACTGCAATTAAGATGGGCTCATTGCCTGGAGAGTGAGCTGGCACCCGAAGGAAGGTATTACGACAGAGATTAAGGAGAAAAACAGCTTTTCACCAGTTGCTTTTGAATGTAATAAAATTATTAATAATTAATAAACTATCAGCAGTAAGATGAGAATGCAAACTGAGATGATTATGCTGTGGGTACAGTCCTCATTTCTGAAATGTGTATATTGTACAGACATCAAATACAGAGATAGCATTTTTTTGTACCACTTACAAGTCATCCCAAAATTCAAATCCAGAGAGAAGTGCCATTATTCGATCATTTCTCTTGCCAGGATTCATAGCCATTTCAGACGGCCATGGCCAAATTGATGGAGGAGTTTAGAATACAGAAACTCGTTCATGCCAACTCTGTGTCTTCTTCATTGGTGAATAATGTGAAATGAAAGTTTGGGCTTTGCCAGCCTTTGTATTGGAACCCAATAGGCCTGGTTGTTTTCTTTCTTTCATGGGATGGAATTTTTTTAAATAAGTTCTCATAAGGGAATCACATTCCTTTTGGGCCTTAACTGTCTCTTTAAATGTTCAGGTCCTTTTAAAACCATGTCTTTCAATGACTGGATCAATGATGAAAAGATGATTAGGACTGGTTTTGCTATAAATGGCTAAAGCCCAGGCCTGGTGTGGTGACTCACACCTATAATCCCAGCACTTGGGAGGCCAAGGCAGGTGGAATGCTTGACTTCAGAAGTTCAAGACCAACCTGAGCCAGAGCAAGACCCCCGTCTCAAAAAATAGCCAGGTGTTGTAGTGGGCACCTGTAGTCCCAGCTACTTGGGAGGCTGAGGCAAAAGGACCACTTGAGCCCAAGAGTTTGAGGTTACTGTGAGCTATGACACCATGACACTCCACTGAGTGTGACAAAGTGAGACTCTGTCTCAAAAACAACAACAAAAAAAATGACTAAAGCCCACTCGACAGTGGACTGGATAGAAAGGTACTCTCCTTCTGATAAGCACTGGCAGTCCAATACTAATGTGGTGGCTCCATAGTCATGAGGGACCCAATCATCCTCCAACAAGGCCTGCACCTCGGGGTGCAGATGTCTGCTCTATGCAGCTCCAGGCATCACATCAACACTCCAGGCAGCAGAGGAGACACAGAAAGGATGAGAGCACACAATCCCTCTTATGGAAACACCTGGTAGGTTGCATACTCTTCTTCCCTCACCCTTCCTTGCCCATGGCCACACCTCGCCTCCTGGGAGTCTGGAAAATGCAGTTGTTACTCCAAGCAGCTGTGGCCCAACAAAAATGAAGGATTCTATGACAATAGAAATAAAGGAATATGGATTTTGGAGGATAATCAGCAGACTCAGTCTCACTGTTCCTGAGTAAAACAAAGTTAATTATTTTGGATACATTCATTTCCTATCTTGGGATAACTATTCTGTATTGTACATGGTACAATTCTCAAATGTTATTATTCCTGTCACTAGAAAGATGGACAAGAAAAATAATACTGGACTATCTCCAGTATTCTAGATCCTTAGGCATTGTGTTTACGTTTGCTATGTCAGTCAGCTCTCAAGACGAGGAAGCATTCACTTTATCTGGGGGGAAGGGGACTCCCAGCACTGATATGCAAAATGAGAGCTTGTGAGTTTACAGCCCTTCCGGTTTTCTCCCCTGTGAAATGTATTTCACTAAATCCTCCTCCTTAGAACCCATCAACCTCTTCCATTCAACTCTCCTCACAACCTAAACCTTTCTTCCAAAAGCCCAGTAAATAAATCAGGATTCTACCATGTGTCTGCAGAAGGTAGCAAGCCAACATCTCCAGTGTGGAACAGAAATTCTTAAATGTTTCAACCCCTATTTTAAGGGATGAATTCGTGTCGCTCATTCCCCATCATTCACTAGATGTTTGATTTCACCGTGTGCTGTTCGGAAGTTCTGCAGAACGTTATCACTTGCTCCTGTGCCATGGAATGTTGGAATGGATCCTCTTGGCTTACACTCCAGGATAGCACCCAATCAGGATATGCTTTAGCGATGCTTCCTTCCTGTCAACTCTGAGGTATGCATCCTCTATATCACTGGAATTTCAAGGCAATTGAATTTATAGTTACAGCAAAAGATATTAAGTGTTTCACAAGTGCCACTGATGTGGAAATCATCACGAGGGAGGGTGGGCTGCTGTAATTATTATGGTCCCCATTTTACAGATGACAGCACAGGGCCTTAGTAAGGCTAACTTGGCCTCATTCTCGTAATTAATATATAGAAAGTCTGAGATTTGAACTTTCTTCTCTTTGACCAAGTAGCTCACACTATTAACCTCCCTGCTTGGAATCAGAGAGTCAGTCTCTGTCCCCAGGGATCCCAGTTCAGGGGAGTGAACAGAAATGTGCCTTCAACTGCACTACACTGTGATGACCACCAGGACTGCCCAAGACCAGCTGCTGTTGGCGCCAACCAGAGGAGCAGTCCATTGCACATTCAGAAAGTCAAGACCATGTGTTGCTGTCTACCTGGTATGTGTACGGCCTGTCTCTCTACCCAGGGACCAAAGTCCCACACATCATTGTTTCCTTAGTCCCTGACAATTTCCTGACACACAGTAAGTGTCCATGAAGTGGACTTGAGAACCATTTCTGCACAGCCCAGAGTACAGAGCAGGTGCTGTGACAAATAAGGCATGTAAAGCCTAAATCCACACCTTCCAGCTAAGACGTTACCTGCACAGACTCACCTTAATCTCATTTTTCACCTCATGATACTTGAAGACTCATGCACTAGTCAGACATGAAACTCCCAGAGTGAGCAGCAGCTGGACAGTTTTTATCCATAGGGCAGCTTCTGGCATGGTGAGAGGAGCAGTCTTTGGTCCGGGGACAGAGGAAATAGCTGTGAGGCAGAAGGTTTTCGAGAAGTTGGGGAAATCTGCAGGACTCAGAACTAAAGTCGCTCTCCTTCCCAAAAATCCTCTCCTGAGCATTATCCAATAACCAAAGTGGACATTGGACACAAGCGGACATTTGAGAGAAACCAATGAACAAGTCACTGCAATAGCAGATTGGAACAGAAACAGCTGACGCTACCGACGTACAACCATTCAGTTGATGAAATCATGGTGCCATGGGCAATTTTAGATGGAGAGACTGAGAATTCTCTGCAGCTGAAATGTCAACCCAAACACACACATGGACTAGTCCAACACAAACCCATGTAACTAAGCCTAGAAAACTGATTGGTGAGGGACGTGAAAAAATAACCAGTGTGGCCCAGACAAAACATGATAACAGTGTGAAAATAAATGAAGACCAACCCAGTGAGAACAAAGACTCGTCATTCATATGAGGCCTGTTGCAGCAAGGGAATCAGCCACCAAGGCTTGCATTTGGCAAAGACTTAAAGGCAGGCAAAGGAATGAGAAAGCTTTATATAGAAAAAAAGGGATGGTTTCAGGTGTTCCAACTGGAGGCTCCTTGGCCTGGGGGAGCTGGGGCAGGCTATCTAGAAGTTGGGCATCCTATGTCAGGTGTATGAGTGCATATTTAGCTTTCTCTGGTTAGTCCGAAATTGCAAATGGGGATGAACGTTAGGAGAGCTGTCAGTGATCGGTCAAGACTTGCCAGTTTGGGGCCAGTTGTGATAGGGGTTATTGTTGGGACTGATTTCCAGAGATAGCAGTCTGACTTCCTGCAAGGCTGACCAAGAGATGGAAGCTGGTTGCTGTAAATAATAGAATCATTTCCTATCCTGGTTGTTACAGATTGTAGGTCAGGGTTCTGTTTTTGTATATGGTCTGGCCTTCATTTGTTTATTTCTCAGGGAAACGCATTTTTAGGAAAATCTAATGCAGGGTTGAAGTCACCAGACCGTGAGCAGGCCCAGCCTCACCTGCCACTTTCTATCTGGGTGACTTGCACCAAGTTGTTAACTTATTTTGCCCATAGTCTGCTCATCTGCAAAATGAATCTATTTCATCCGATGCTGACGAGTATGAAATGAAACAGTGTCCACAGAGTGCTTAGCATGGTGCTTAGAACATGGAAAATAGCCAGAGTGATGTTATCTTTTTTTGACCTGACTTAATCCAGGAACCTAACCAGATAAAGGGGATAAAATTCCAAAAGACAGCATTTTAGGAAAAATCCTATGAAAAGAAAGGTTTTATAGGCCTTGGAGAATATAGTGGGTGCTCTGTGTGATCGTAAAAAGATTAATTGGTAACAGAGTGTGTGTCTTCTGCCCCAGGAGAAAGGTACCACCAGAGAGTTGACTTTAATAGCTTTAGTATCTTATGTTTGATTGATAACTAATCTTTCTGAGAATAAATTTATCCCAAAGATTTATATGGCAGGGATATGTTAAAAAAAAAAAAAGGAAAGAAAAAGAAAAATACACAGGGAAGGTTAAGACAGTCTGCAAACTTGTGAGAAGAGACAACAAAAAAAAATACAAGATCATAAAAATCTCTCGCTCAGAGACTGGCACTGTCATTATGCGTATTTAATAGGCCAGAAAAGTGAGGTCAAGGTGGTCAGTAACCTGACAGTCACACTCACGAGGCAAGGAGAAGGCATGGCAGCTAACTAGAAATTTGCAGTGAAAAATAGGGGGGCCTAGATGGTTCTCTAAAAACCACATCAGAGACAGAATGCTTACGCGCGAATAAGCCAAGAGGGAGGGACAAAAAGTTTATAACCACCAAGTCATGCCTGGTAATTTCTCCACATCATGAAACGCTAGCGTCTCCCATTTTAGCACTTAGGGAACTGTTGCATTTCATTATATTTTCTGCCTGCATCTTGCATTAAGTTTCTCTGAAGTGCTGTTCACTCTCCATTAGGAAAAGATGTCTGAAAGAAGCACATGATTCTGTTTTCAACAGGACCAAACCTGCGGCCCTGGTCCCCAAGGTCCCAAGAACATTGCCTCAGCAGCCAACACCGGGGAGGCTTTGGTTCGAAGAGCCTGATTTTGTAAGAGAAGGAACATCCACTAAAAATGTTTGGTTGATTTAACAAAGCAGTTTGTACCTTCTGAGATGTACAAGTTCCTAATAAATTGCGTTTCTTCTCTTTTTATAGAGTACATTTCCAGGGTGTTTTATGATAGGTGCTACAGTTTCAGGGTTTGAATATGGGTTTCATTAATTCCATAATTTGTGCCTCTCCCAGAAGGGCCAGAGAAATCTAGAGCTGGTGCATAGTGCCCTCTCCTGGATGAACTGAAGTCTCCTCTCCTTCCTAATGTGCAAAGTTAAAGATAGTGAAATGGATGGTGGAAAACAATTGAAGGCTCCGCAGCCTTCATGGAGACAGCTGGCTCAGTATCTCCCCTGGGAACACAGAAAGGGGGGTCTCCCATGCCCAAAAAGTCTACAAGACCCAGGCCGAGTCCTGTCCTAGTGAAGGGTGACAGAGCCCAAGATATCTATGACTATGAGAAAAAAAATAGTCAAGGGCAGGATATGGTGTAAGCAGATATTGAAACACCTGAGAATGAATGAATGGGTAAATTTAACCTCATTGGATTGTTTCAGGGACACAAACGGAACTTTTGTGTCTTTAAGAAAAAAGTCACATAGGTAATATTTGGACTGACTCCTAGAAATGTGTGTTTAGCTACCATCAAAGCAACTAAGTTGTAAGACATAAGGACGATTGTTAATGGCTGCTAAAATGACTAGGGAAGGGATGTGTCATGGCTGGTGCTGTTATTTCTGCTTTTCCTTCTGGGCTCACATGAAGGCTGCACTTTTAGTACCCTTATGAAGTTAGTTTTAACCATGGAACTTGCTGTGGCAAAATGTGAGTAGAAGTTAAGCCTTAAAGAAACCAGTACAAGATTTGCCACATTTTCCTCCCCTCCTCACCCCAGGGTGGGCAAACCACAGCCGCTGCAGGCCCCCTGTCAGTTTTTATAAATAAAGTTTTATTGGAACACAGTCACACTCCTTTTTTTCCACATCGTGGATGTTTTCATGCTATAATTCCAGAGTTGAATGGCTGCAACAGAGACCAACTGACTAGCAAAGCCTAAAGTATGAGCCCACTGACCCTTCCTAGAAAAAATTTGCCAGCCCCTCTTCTAGATGGTGAAATCCCTGAAAGAGAATAACATGAGCACAGCCCATGTGGAACATGATGGACATGTATGAGAACAACATAAACTTTTGTTGTCTTGAGACAGTGAGCTTTTGGAGTGGTTATGCTGCTCCAACATGGCTGAACCCATCCTGACAATACAGAGGGTAAGATACAAACCAAAAAGGAGAATGTATACCCAGAGTCTAAAACACCTTGAAAGAAGCTCTCCAAACATTAATAATGGGAAATATGCAAATTCAGTGTCACCAACATTGTTCTTTTAACCAGGTAATGAAGAAGCATGACCCCCACAAGTGAATGAGGCTATGTATTAAAGCCTAATAAAAATGTGATAGGTTTCCCCAAAATTCAAAATGAATCGATTCCTATATCTAAGGAAGCCCAGCCAGCTTTCAGGAGACCCTGGTTTGCTTTAGGAGAGGGGTGAAGAGGCTCATTACAGAAAGTCCAAGGCACATGTTGATAAATTCCCAAACTTGGACTCCCTCAAAACTCAGGAGTACACTTCCCACTGCCTTCCAGGCTTCTTCTGAATCATCACGCCAGAGGCAGCACCTGAGCCGTGACCTTCAGCCATCTGCCATCCCTCATAGATCATTTCCCCCTAAAAGAGCCCTAAAATTGACATCATTTTCTTTACTTCCACATTTGGAAAAGATGTTAGAGATTGATCCACCACTGGGTTGGCCATTTTGCAACTTCCCCCAGCTGGTTAAGGAGTTGTCATAATACAGCACAGCTTTCCAGGACAATTTAAATGGTAGCGATCACAGCAATTTCAGCAACAGAGAAGGAAGGAGAGAGAAGGGGAAGCAACGTATTTCAACCCTAGGGCACTCAGGGCAAAGGACTGAAGGTTGCAACCACCTAATAGCTAGTCAGGAGCTTGGAGGGAAAGAAATGCTCCCTGCCTGGTTTCCCACCAGGCTTGACATTGTATCCAGCTAAATCTAATAGCCTCTCTGTGTACCAAAGCAGAATGCTGAGGACTGAAGGGGTATGACTCTTCGTTGACCCACTAGCAGTTTAGAGGTGGTTTCATTGGACCCCAGTGGAGACAACAGGCACCCACACACAAGGTCACTGCCAATAAACAGGAGACTTGAATCAAATAGGCAGCTGCAGAGCTAAGAATCAATTCAAGTGAAACTGGAGCGGGACAGAGAGGGTGGCAGGAATGATGTGCTCCGTCTCAGGGATCACCCTCCAGGCATTCTGTAAAGCAGCTCCAGCTCCCTGATGCTCTGGATTTGTGCTGCTCAAGATTGCTTCATCCAAATTCCGCTCAGAATGGAAATGCTTCTAACTAATACAGAACTCTGCACTCCCTCGGGCTGTGACGAGTGTTTTCTACAGGCCCAAAGACAAAAGAGAAAGAAGGGAGGGGGTTTCTCTTTTGTCATTAGTGCCAGCCTTCTCTGCAAGCTTGTCTGATTTCTTCTAGTCTATTCCAGGGCAATAAGTAGAAGTGAGTTCCCCAACCCCTGCAGGACAGGGAGGAGCCATAAGAATGAAACCACAGCTGAGGACAGGGGGTGCTGATTGAAGAACTTGAACTGGGTCTAGCTTTTTGGTTTTGTCGATTGCCCGGGCTTATTTGTAAAGTCCATAGATGACTTCTAACAAGGTCAGATGCTGAATGCGCTGGAAACACAAAAATTCAACACAGCCTCATTAAATTAAAAGTGAGATCCACAGCCACCAGCAGATGAAGGTTAATAGAGAGTCGCTACTGTATCTTAGATTAAGGGAGGAACAATAAAGCTACCTGCATACAAACAGCGTGTGAAAGTGCTGTTCCTGGTTGTGTATGACAGAAGAAGATCTGGAGATCTTAGTGGACAGGCTCATTGAATAAGCAATGTAATAGAAGTGTCAAACAAGAGTGCAAAAGACAGAAACTATGGAATGATCTTCGTAGATGTATGCATTCCATTTATTCAATAAATTTTACTGAATACCATGTGCCATATATTGTGCCAGGATCTAGGACAGTGACTTTCAACTTGTGTGCCACGAGAGGATCTTAGGTATGCCACAAAAATGTTTAAAGATCAATAATTAAATTACTTTTGAAAGAAGTTCAAAGCACAGTAAGTATATTCTTTTTTTATTCTTTTTTGTTTTTGATCAACATAACTTAAGTGCATTGTGGAAGTTTAACTATAGGGTCAAATGTGCCATGAGATTAAAAATGTTTTAAAAACACTTATCTATGGGGTCTTGGTGTGTGCCACACCTTTTAGGGGCAAGACATGATTGTAAGAGGGACTTTACCTAGCAAATGTAGTCAGTGTAACCTGGTTTCTTGTACCCTCAATAAATCCCCAACAATAAATTAAAAAAAAAAAAACACTGTCTAGGGCAAGGCTCAGCAAACCACCGCCCATATGCCATACTGCCTATTTTTACATAGACTTTGAACTAAGAATAATTTGTACTTTTTTTTTTTTGAGACAGAGTCTCACTATGTCACTCTGCGTAGAGTGCTAAGGCATCACAGCTCACAGCAACCTCAAACTCCTGGGCTAAAGCGATTCACTTGCGTTAGCCTCCCAAGTAGCTGGGCTACTGGCACCCACCACAGCCCCCGGCTATTTTTTTGTTGCAGTTGTCGTTTAGCTGGCCCAGGCCAGGTTTGAACCCACCAGCCTCGCTGCATGTGGCCAGTACCATAACCACTGTGCTAAAGGCACCAAGCCAATTTGTACATGTTTAATATAAACCATTTTTAAAATTTGGAGAGAGCCTAAAATATTTACTACCTGGCTCTGCTCAGAAAAAAATCTGCCGACTTCTGGCCTAGAAGTACAAAGTTGAATAAGCACTGGCCTCTGTTCTCCAGGAACTCACAGATGGGCATGAACCATGCGGTCAGTACCGTAGTGCTTTTTCCTTTTCCAGCTTCACATTTTAGAAGCAAAATAGAAAGATTGAAGAAAGCTCATGAAAAGTCAGAAAGATTAATAACGGAATGGGAAGAAGAATTTATGAGAAAAGTTTAAAGGAATTGAGATTATTTATTCTCAAGAAAAGGAGTCTGTGGGAAGACTCAGGAATAGTCTTCAAATATTTGAAGGGATATTATTAAGCAAAAAGCTTTCCACTGTAGACATAAAGATTAACAGAATGTAGGCTAAAATTTTTTTATTATAGAGATGGAAGAATTTCCTGGAAATCTTTTAAACTTCCACAGTGAATTGAGAAAGCCATTTTCTTAAAGCCTCTAAATCTAGCCTCCTGTCCGGGAGTTTTAAGTGTTGTTTGGGGGTTGTCCGAGCTGAAGGTGAAGGGCAGACTCAATGCCCTGTAACTCAGCTTGCACTCCAACTCCTCCCTTCAGAAGCCAGGGCTTTGCAAAGCTAGAAAATCCCCCCCTACCCTGGGCCTCAGTTTCCCCCTCTTGCAAAATAAGAGTCTGACATGTTCTGAGTCTGTGATTTCTTGGGCCGAAACTTGGAACCAGTTCCTCAGCCCCAGAAGGCTAAGAAGGTTAAATTATCTCATCTCACAAGGGAGGAGGCAACAGATGCTCTTTTATTCTTGAGATGAATAGAGAAATTTAGACACAATATTTACCTTCAACTACTAGTTGAAAAACAATAGAATATGTTCACTAGAGGAAGAAGACCGAAGAAAACTTAAATAAGTGCCAAAAGAATTGTAAAAGAAAGATACGGGAACCATCAAGGCAACATACACAAAGAAACACAAAACAAGACAGAGTAACTGGCATTCCATCATCACGGCTGATGGGATAGGGTTCCATGTTCCTCTTTAAATGACGTACATTGTTTGATGAGATCCAGACTCAAAATTCAACTTCGTGCTGTTTACAAGGGACTCAAGAAACACCCAATGACCCACGCTTGTTAAACACAAAGGGTTGCATATGGAACTTGTTTATCGCACGTCTGCTGGAGTCTTTAGGAGAGAAGCCGCCTTATTACGATGCCCTCTCTGCCTCTGTCCCAGTGTGGCCGTCCCTTGCTATTCAGGGAAGGTCATAAAGAAGCTTGGTTTAAAGACAGTTTGCAGAAACTGGCATTTTTGGAGATCCCTTTCTGTTGGCTGACTTCTGTCTAGAACGCTCCGGTAGGAGGACACTGATGTTAGAATCAGAAAAAGTGTTATCTTTCCCCAGTTCCAGGACATGCAATGATGGTCATGTTAACTAAACACTGGATGTTTGGTCCGAGAGGAGTATGACATAACGCTGGAAATGTTACATGCTACAGGATGTGCTATAACTCAACCTCTCCACTTACACATCTCATAAGCAAGCACCTTACACCAAAATATTCAAGTGGAACTCAAACCTGCTTCTTTTACAGACTCCCCATTTCAAATGGAAAATTTCAAAAAAAAAAAAAAAAAAGAAAGAAAGAAAATTTCCTCAGGCCAAAAGTCTTGAGAGCCATCTCTTTTCCCTCTCTTTTTCTCCCCCCCATTGGCTCAACCTACACAGTAAATTCAGAATCAGATGGATTTCATCACCACCCCCAATGCCACATCTCTGGTGCCGACTATCATTTCTTTCCTGGAGTATTGCAACAGGACTGGTCTCCTGACTAGAACTCCACACTCCTCCACTTTGGCCTCAGCACAGCAGCCAGACTGATCTTTGAAAGCCATGTCTGATTGTGTCACTCTGCTGCCCAAAACTCTTCAGTGGCTCCCATCTCAATCAGAGCTAAACTCAAAGCCCTTCAGTGGCTCGCAAAGTCCATCTGCTGCTATTTCTGTGACCCCATCTCCTTCCACTACCCACCTTGGCCACCCCATTTCAGCCACGCTGGCCCCCTTGCTGGTCAAGCACACACCAGTTTCAGAGTCCCACCACCTGATGTCCAAACAATTCACTCCCTCCCATCCTCATGTCTGCAAAATTACCAGCTTACCTGTTAGACCTCTCCAGCTCACTGTGAGAAGTGGCAACAGCACTACCCGCCCTCCTGAGCACCCCGACTCTGCTCTACTGTTCTCTGAGGTTTGTCTTCCTCTGACACATCACATACTTCCTTCTTCATTGTAGCCCCAGCCTCTTGTATGTAAGCTCCAAGAGCCCAGAGTCTGTTTCCATTGCTACTTATGCTCAGAACTAGAACAGAACCTCGTACTTATTTTCTCCTCAATAAATATTTGTTAAAGGAATATGAAAGCATTTTGAAAATTATAAAGTGCTACATATGGCATTATTACTGTTTGCATGGGCAGGCAGGGGAGTCTTTTAAAAAGAAAAAAAAAACAGTTGATTTTTCTTTTCCACATATCCTCTTTGTTCCATTGCAAAGAGATTCTTCCTCTACCACCTGCAGGTTAGCCAATTGTGGTAAGGTGACATCCAGAGGTGATATTCAGAATATAACAACTTGTCTGCAGAGACCCATAGGAATGGACTCAACAACCCATCAAAATGATTCCAGCTGAAATAAGCATGTACCACCAGCACCCATCAGCTTGGAGAGACTGAGATCAGTGACAGCGGTTGTCCTACACACTGCCTTGTAAAACTTGCCTAGAAACAAGCGTTGAACTAGGAATCAAAAAACTGGTTCATTGCACTAGATTGTTTATCCCAGCTCAATTTACAATCAACAAGATGTGGAAACAACCTAAACGCCCATCAACCTAGGAATGGATTAATAAACTGTGGTATGTGTATACCATGGAATACTATTTAGCCCTAAGAGAAGATGGAGGCTTTACATCTTTTGTGTTTACCTGGGTGGAGTTGAAACACATTCTTCTTAGTAAAGCATCACAAGAATGGAAAAGCAAGGATTCAGCCCAGACAGGGTGGCTCACACCTGTAATCCTAGCACTCTGGGAGGCCGAGGTGGGTGGATTGCTTGAGCTTATCAGTTCAAGACCAGCCTGAGCAAGAGCGAGACCATGTCTCTACCAAAAGTAGAAAAACTAGCCAGTATCGTGGTAGGTGCCTGTAGTCCCAGCTACTCAGGAGGCTGAGGCAGGAGGAGCACTTGAGCCCAAGAGATGGAGATTGCCCTGAGCTATGATGATGCCACAGCACTCTACCCAGGGTGACAGGATGAGACTTTTCTCAAAAAAAGAAAGAAAGAAAAGAAAAGAAAAGCAAGTATCCAATGTGCTTAGTACTAAAATGAAGCCAGTAGACCATCTAATACACGCCCACATAAGAGAAAAACTCAATTCAATTCAAGTTGAGGGGAGGGAGAACAAGGCGGGAGGGGGATGAGTGTGCTCCCACTTAATGAGCACAGTGTGGGGTGTATGGCACGCCTCTTGAGTGAAGAACACACCTACAGCAGAGACTCTACCTAACAAATGCAAACACTGTAACCTAGTTGTTTGTACCCTCCCATTCATCTGAAACTTAAAAATTTTTTTAAGAGAAAAAGGAGCAAGGAAACTGGTTCATTGCCATTCCCCCCAGCTCACGGTTTCTCAACCTCAGCACTGTTATTTTGGGTCACACAGTTCTTTATAGGGGCATTCATGGCCTCTACCCGCTAGATTCCACTAATATTTCCCATCCCACTGCCAGGTTGTGACAGCTAAAAATGTCTCCTGACATTGCCAAATGTTCCCTGGGTTGAGAACCACGACTCCTCACTATGGAAACTAAAATAAATCTGTAAATCTCGTGGGTGTTAATTCTCCCTTTGTAAAACAGGAACAGTCATACCAATCACACATAATTACTTTAAAGACCAAAAGAGATAATGTACATAACAAGCACTTAACAAATTTGACCGTATTATTTTTTATCCCTATCAGTTCCTCCCCATGACAAATACCTTGAACAATTCATCTTGCTCTAATAAATGACATTGCCTATGTAGGCTGCCCCGATGATGGGCACACTGCATTTCTACACTCGTAAAGGTGAGATTTTTTGTGCCTTATCAGGCCACACCTGCAAGACACAAATTATCTCCCAATCCATTCCTTGGTTGGTTTCTCCCCTTAAAGAGCATGCCCTTTAAAGAGTACATTTCCAGGCAGTCTGCTCACCCATGGTTAATTTTGCAGGCTGTTTATCTACAGTAGGATTTATTTGAGTCTATCTTGGTAAATGTAATGAAGCCTGGGTGTGCTTTCGTGGGGATGTGAGGTGAAGCTAGGGACAGCACAGAAAAGTCTTAGGCTGGCTTTGGGAATGTCATTTCGGAATCACTTAAATTGGAAAAGTTCTAGACAGTTCTAAAAGAAGAGCTCCAATAAACAAACCCATCAC
This sequence comes from Galagoides demidoff, assembly GCA_963574575.1. NCBI lineage: Eukaryota > Metazoa > Chordata > Mammalia > Primates > Galagidae > Galagoides > Galagoides demidoff. The sequence continues at coordinate 29,508 of CAUYQV010040561.1, forward strand.
AACAAATAAGACAGAAAGCCCAAGTCTGCTTTGGAGCGGTGGCTAGCATAGCGTTTGGTGAGGATTCTATCTGGGAAACTATTAATAGGCTGCTCTGCCAATTTCTCCATCCCCCCAAGGACCAGACAATCGAACTGTGTGGTGGACTGTATCTATCGTGATATTAATTCTGTCTTTCTCTGGTGAAAAGACTTCAAGGGCCAGTAGGAATCTAGGAGGGTGGATATAACTACTCCATTGTACAAAGAGAACGAAAGAAGTTTCATAGCCAACCCAAGGTTGCACAGATAATAATTGATGCAGCCGAGAGTTGAACTCACATCAGCTACCTTCAGATCCCAGTTCTTGTCATTACACTGAAATACTGAGACGTTCTTGGAGGTCATTACTTGCCCCCCCATTATTCTACCATCTGCCCTACAGAAAGCAATGGCAGGAAATATAAGTGGGTTTTATGGCATTGGCCCATTTACAGAAGGCAAAGCCTAAAAATCTGAGCAAAGAGGTTGGGTTGATGTTGCTGATGCTGAGAACCAACCAGGCCCTCCGTGTGGCTCCTGCTGGGGAACGCTGGGCAGGAGCCTCTTCCTCTGATCCCTTGGGGGACACTCACAGTCTCTTAGAGAAAGTTCAAGTTTATGCTACCCCAGCCTGCCACGTAGGATGCACACCAGGAAAACCGCCTCCACCCAAAGGTAAGATGCAAAGTATGTACACCTCCCAGCTTGGAGGAATTGGGGCACTCAAAGGATACACAATTTCAGCTAGAGAGGACAAGTTAAGTTCAAGATCTATTGCCCGGCATTGTGACTATCCTTAAGAATCATATATCGCATAATTAAAAATTGCAAAGAGAGTAGATTTTAAGTGCTCTCACCACAAAAAAAAAAAGTATGTGACCTAACGCATTTGCTAATTAACTTGATTTAGCCATTCCACAACGTGTATATGGATCAAAGTATCGTGTTGTACACCAGGAATATGTACAATTTTATTTGTCAATTTTAAAAAAATGGAAAAGTGTCTAGGTGCAGTGGTTCACTCCTGTGATCCCAGAACTTTGGGAGAGGGAGACAGAAAGATCACTTGAGCCCAGGAGTTCGAGACAAGCCTGCACAACATAGTGAGGTCCCAATCTCTGCAAGTAATAGAAAAATTAGCTGGGCATGGTGGCCCACACCTATAGTCCCAGCCACTTGGGAGGCGGAAGTGGGAGGATTACTTGGACCCAGGAGTTTGAGATTGCAGTGAGCTATGATGATGCCACTGCACTCTAGGCCAGACTACAGAACCCCTATCTCAAAAAAAAAAAAAAAAGAAGAAGGAAAAATACGTGCACCTAGTTCAGCAAAGATGCTGGCTCCAGTGACGTCCTACTCTACTACTCACTCTTCTGTTGAGCATGAGATGGCCTGGGGGGAATCTCCCGGATGTGTAGACACCAAAAGGGGCTTATAATGACTCCTTATCCACTTGAATAGGGAAATTTCAGAATTTCAGTAGTTTGCCCAGCTTTTGGTACATCCAGACATTCAGCCCTGGCTCCACTTCCTGGACATGAAGTCTCTCACACAACCCCTGCAAGCCTCTGTTTCACTTATTTGTAGAATGGATATGATGGTAACAGTGCTTAGCGCCCGGAACTGTTCCAAGGACTAAATGAGATGCAAGTCAAGTGCTATGCGCTGTTCCTGACCTGTATTATAAATAGATGCACAATAAATATTAGCTATTGTTTTTATTAAAGGAGGAAGCTTGAAGGATGCAATGTATCAATTAACTCTGGCAAAAATGACCCTGATTCTCCTATATTCAAGGTGATTGTTTCCTTAGGTGAAGCCTGGAATAGTCTGCCTCTCTGAATCACCCCTCTCGAACCTGATGACTGAGTCACCTTGATTGCCAATTGTGTCCCCAAATGGAGTCAATCATGGTTCATTCTATTTCCATCACTGGTTGGTACTCTGGCTTGCACTTCAAGTTTCCAACTGTAAAGCCTTGACCTTCCCAGTAGACGAAAGTAGAGTCTTATGCCCCAGTCCTCGAGGGCTGGATTTCCTGTCCTTCAGTGCCAGTCACCAGCTCCCTGAGCATGCAACATCCCCTGGCTTTGCCAGTGCTCACTGTGAGCTTGATTAGAACTCAACATCTTCAGAGCCATGAGGGTCTCTTTCCAACACAGCTTCTAGATCTTGGATCTCCAGTAGACCCTGGATTAAAAGGTTTAAGAATCTCACACATTCTTCCCTGGGACATAACTCACATCCCTACACACCAACCCTAGATGTGCTATTACGTTTGGTTATCCCAGATCAAATTGGGATGTACACTATTGTTCACTGTTCATTTACAGCTTCATTGCCTCAACAAATACATAGTGAGCGCCCACCACGTGCCGAGCACTGTGCCATGTGAACGAGGCAGACACAGCAACTGCTCTTAGGCAGGACACAGTCCAGCATTTTTCCAACCAGAATCAAAACACCCCCTCTAGTGAAAAACTCCTGACTAATCCAGACCAGTGCTTAGCCCAGGGCTAGCTGGCAAAATCATTCTTTTTCTAGTCATTTCCCACATTTTCCAATATTGTAAATGGGACTGGAGTACTCTTACAATTTTAAAGATTCATTAAAATTGAAAAATGCTTGACTCTCAGGCACCACCTTAGGAAGCAGAGAAGTCCTTGAGAAACCATCGTGTTTCTCCCAGGTAGATAAATACTTGAGCTAACAGCTGACTCTGGTTCTTGATCCACTGCCCAAATCTCTTCTCTTTCCTCTCGGTATTTTGCCATTTTTTTCTCTTCCCGAACCACCTAATACTCCAAAAGAGATACAGTGTTTCAAATCCAGCCGATTTTCTCTGGAAATTTAGAATAAGACACCCCTTACTTGATCCGGATTCTTTAAACAAGAAAGACTCCAATTGCTACAGCTCGTCTCTAAGAAAAGCAAAGACATTTCTCTCTTGGGGAGGGGCTACCCAAGATGCCGCTCTGTTTTTAAAGGGTCCTAGATAAGTCTTCAATTTTGTGAAGTCTAGAGATAAATAATACCTTGGGGGAGGGGAACGCTGAAAGGAAGGCAGGACTTGTCACAATCAAAGAAAAGATCCTTTCCTGCTTTTGCTGTGATCAGCTGCATAAATTCTAGTACGAGTTCCAGTGCTAAATGAATTAGTATGCATCCCACCCAGACTATTTTATTTGTTGAAGTAAAATGCTTACAATCTTTGCTAGGGGGAGGAAAAAAAGGATATGTCATTGAATGAATATGAATTAATCAGTACTTTATGGACAGAACCCATAATTTTAAGGCGGGGGGGGGAAGGAGGGAGGCATTTATCAGGGTTCCACTCGGCAATCTCCCTCTGTCACTGCAAATAAATCTTTTATGAAATAGAGTTTTGCAATCTTTTCAGAACCAGTCTCCACCCTGCTCCCCACCCTTCTACTGAAGGAAAAAAATAAGTTAGCATTCATCCCTAATATTTCCTCCTTCCTTCCTTATTTGATCTCTGAAGCTCTTTATTTTTAAAGCTTTTTTTCCTCCTCCAAATTTATAATTTCAAGACCTCTTGCGTCAGAAGAAATAATTCACATCGACCTTCTCCCAGGAGATTTAAGCAAAGAAGCCGAATTTCAGGCGAGGAACACAATATTTTTAGTAACTATAATATCCGGGGCTTCCTCACCAATCAATATTTATAGATGGAGTGATGAAATCCATAGGCCAAAGGCGTTTGGAGATGGATAAGCAGATAATTAAAAGATACAACATTCCAATGCTAATGTTTTATAATTTTTCTACCCCTACTCACGGAAGCAAGATTCTGCTGAATTATCAACAACCTGCCAATAACCTCACGATGCCCCGATTTCATTAGGATTTTATGCTCCCACCTGAAGGTTGGGTTCATTAGCTATGAAATAAACCACTGGGTGTCTGGATTAAGATTTAAAGGAAACCCCAAGTCTGGAGTGGCACATCGCCAGTTTGGAGCCACTTAAACCGTGCAAATGGACGTGTGATCATTCTCCCCGAGGTTGGTAACTTTTTATTTTTAGCCACAAATCCACAGGCCATTTCTCCTGGCTGGGGACAGGGCCTGATGGCCGGTCGAAGGCTTAAAAAGGTACATGAGTGAGGAACAAGTTGTTAAGAGCCTATTATGAAGGGCTGGCAGGAGGAGGTGGAAGCCACGTAATGATTCTGCCATTAAGCTTTCGTTCCATTTTACAGCTTGGATTTATTTGTAACAACAGGTGGTGGTATTTGTGGGGAATTGCTTGTTTTTTCATTTGAGAAGGGCAGCACCATACATCTGCTGGAAGGTGAAACAAAACCTTTTCCCAGCACTGCTTCCTCGCTTTGTGCATCACCATTAGGAAGGAAGAATTTGTAGCAAAAGGCCACCCTGCCATTATTTCTTCCTGATGACACTCATTTAGCAGCCATTAAAATGCAAATAGAACTATGATTTTTAGATCACAGAATTAACATTAACGGTTGGATGATTGATTAAAGGTCATGGCAACGGTATAACTTAATTTCTTAGATAATTGTGTTCGGTTTTCTGCAGACTGTTTGGGTTTCCGAATTAATTTTATCTGTTGCTGAACACTGACAGGTGTAATAATTGGCACCGTCTCTTTGGGGCTCATTTTTTCCCGGGGACCTCAACCTCTTGTCTTCCCTGAAGCCATCGCCTACAACACAGACAAGCAGGCCACAATGGCCAGCTCACATCAGCAGACTTACGAGTCGACGTGAGGTCAGTGGCGGGGTTGTTAGGGAGCTGCCAGGCTCCAGATAGATTCCATTCCATGGCTAACGAGTTTTCCCTCTAAGAACTCCCTGCACCAAGCTCACTGCAGTAAAAAATGACCCCTGGGCCTGACACTAGCCTCCTCAGATCCCTGGCTGAAGGATTCCATCTCAGACCCATTTCTCTTTAACAGAGGCAATAAGCCACGGGATAGAGGTAATAATAACACCACCGGCTTTTTGCGTCACCTCTCTATGCAAGAGTTCAGGCAGTGACCCAGGAAGCTGAGATGGGAAGTGGCCAGAGATTGGGTCTATCTGCTCTGCTTCTCAAATGTCAAAAAATAAAATATAGACAGACAGATGGTGCTTACCTGGCAGGCTAAATACCTTCTTCAATCCCAGTAAATATGGACCCCTATATTGTAAGTCAGAAACACACAAAAAAAAATCATAGCAGTGAGAGAACAGAGTTGAACTGTATTATTATTATTATTATTATTATTATTATTATTATTATATTAAATATCAAAATGGGCTCAGCACCAGTGGCTCAAATGGCTAAGGCACCAGCCACATACTCCTGAGCTGGCGGGTTCAAATCCAGCCTGGGCCCACCAAAACAACAATGATGGCTACAACCGAAAAATAGCCAGACATTGTGGCAGGTGCCTATAGTCCCAGCTACTTGGGAGGCAGAGGCAGAAGAATCGCTTGTGCCCAGGAGTTGGAGGGTGCTGTAAGCTGTGATGCTACGGCACTCTACCAAGGGTGACAGCTTGAGGCTCTGTCTCAAAAAAAATAATAAATATATAAATATCAAAATGATTTGCCCTGGAAGTTTCAAAGGACTTTGCTTAATCATGATGGACTCTATAACATGTTGCAAAATTTCTCTCCATCAGCTGAATTCTGGCTCAGATTATATCCTCTCGTTTTTATGATTCTTAGGCTAATGCCATACAGACCATTCCTACTTGACCAGTTCTGCCCTCTGAGAGCTTACAGTTGAGGGGAAGAGACACCGCACATGAGGCAATTAAATAAGGCAAAGTCATAGGTCAAGTAGTTACCAGGCCAGGCACAATGGCACACGCCCATCATCCCTGCTCTTTGGGGAGGTAAGGCAGGAAGATTATTTAAGGCCAGGAATTTGAGACCAGCCTGAGAAATGAAGCACAAAAGCCAGAAGCAAATAGCTGGGAGTGGCAGCACGTGCCTGTAGCCCTGGCTACCAGGAAGATGGCTGGAGCCCAGGAGTTCAAGGCTGTGGGAAACTATGATAACACCACTGCATTCCAGCTTGAGTGGCAGAGTAAGACCCTAACTCAAAAAAAACCCAAAAAAGTTATCAGACATAAGGTCCTTCAGGTCACAGCTGTATCCCTCCAGACATCAATCCCTTTACTAATTCATGAACAAGACAACATAAAGATATAGTTCTTGGCCAGGCACAGTGGCTCACACCCATAATCCTGGCACTCTGGGAGGACAAGGAGGGTGGATTGCCTGAGCTCAGGAGTTCTAGACCAACCTGAGCAACAGCAAGACCCCGTCTGTACTATAAATAGAAAAACTAGCTGGGCACTGTGGCAGATGCCTTTAGTCCCAGCTACTTGGGAGGAGGAGGCAAGAGGAAGGCTCAAACCCACAAGTTCAAGGTTACAGTGACCTATGACACTGGCACCATAGCCTGTGCAATAGAGTGAGACTCTGTCTCAAAAAATTAATTAATTAATAGATAAAGATAATCCTCAGGAGTTCTGGAGGAGTCCATGGAAGAAATGGGACTTGCACACAACCACGCTGGCTACTGTCAATTTCTCAATGCACAATGCTTCCCTCGCCCCAGGGCCCTTGCACATGCTGCCCCGGCTGTGTGACTGCCTCTCCTGCTGTATACCTAGCTGATCCCTACTCACACCTCAGACCTCAGCACGAAGGGCTGGAAGGCTTCCCTGACTCCCCATCCCTCACCCCAGATCAGGTCCAGAGCCAAAGTATAGGCTCCCACAGATGCACTACTGCACCCCCAGTAGTACCTGCATGACCCACCCTATACAACCTATGCTGATTCACGTCACTGTCCAATGGATGTCTGGCTCCCAACTCCAGACTCTAAGCTCCATGAGGGCCTGACAATGTCTGTTTTGTACTGCTGCAGCCGTTTAGTAGGCCCTCAATAAATAGTTATTTCATGCGTGGATAAATTTTGCTACATTAGACCTTGGGAAATGCGAATTGTCCAAACAAGCAAAGAGCAGGTGTGGGAGGGAGAGAGCATGCACAGTGGGTTTCCCAGGGCTGAGCAGAATGTGTACAAACTATCCCACTGGCTGTCCACTAGCAGAGCAGAGGACGCTGAGATCCATGCTCCCTGGTTGCCATGTGTTCACCCTTTAGTTCCTGGGCTGTGGAAAAGGTGGCCAATCCCAGGCAAAAGCATTCCTAGATTTAGGGGTAGGGGGTGCTCCCGGGACAGCAGCTATCCCCCAACAGTCTAACAATCTGAAGATTCTAGAAGAGGGTACCAGCTGGCTGGAAGCAACCTCAGAGGGGAGAGATGCACCCGGGGTGCTATGCCCATGTGGCCAGAAAAGAAGATTAGTTGAATTATGACAAGGCTTAAAACTCAGGCGTAGGTTTTGGTCTTTAGTTTAGCAGGCGACTTAGGAAGTCACTGTAGATCCCTCAAAAGGGGGGAAATGATGAAAGGCATGTTTTTCAAAGGACTGATTGCAAGGTGCAGGCCATGTGCCATTCTGGGTGCCAGAGAGCTAAAGGTGAGATGTAGGCTTTTCCAAACCAAGTTTTCCATTTCAGAAGGCTCAGGGGAGATTGTGAATTTCCCTAGTTGAAGACTCTGCGCTTAACTATTAACAGGCTGGTTGGGTTTTTGCTCTTCTGGTCGCCTAAAGCCAAGTCCTTACACCTGTTCTGATGAAGACAGTGCCTTTGGCAAATGTTTGTTAAACAGATCAATGAATAACTGGCTTTACTGAAAGAAAACACAAACAGCAGCTCCTTTATCTGGGCCACTATACAAATGCTCCCTCCCCTCCGATGCTTTCTTAAATAATTTTCCCCAAGGAGGGTGATTGGTGGGGTCACCTCTATGGTTTATCTTACAAGGGTACAAGTGAATCTTTCTAAAAGCAGAGTATGAATGTCTTAATA
>CAUYQV010040562.1:0-10195 GCA_963574575.1 Galagoides demidoff
ATTTTACTCTGTTGGGTGTGGCGTGTGAATTGCCTAAGCCCTGGTGTTGGTGGTTGATGTTTGCTTTGACGCCTTGGCACTCTACTGTGTTTTATAAAGTTATAATTTGTTTCTTAAAAAAAAAAAAAAAAAAAAAAGCTATACACTGATAAGGATGATTATACTAAACGGTAGATTTGTAAACAAAAAAGCCTTCTGCTGGAAGATGCTATTTAGGACTTTCATGGCTAAATAAGGAGGGTCAATACCTGGCTTTGAAACTTCAAAGGCTGGGCTGGCCCTCTTGTTAGGGGCTAAAGCAGCAGGTGACTTTAAGTTGAAGTCAGTGCTCATTTACCATTCTGAAAATCCTAGGGCCCTTAAGAATTACACTTAATCTGTCTGTGCTCTGTAAATGAAACAATAAAGCCTGGATGGCAGCACATATGTTTATAGTATGGTTTATTGAATACTTTAAGGCCACTGTTGAGGTCTATTACTCTGAGAAAATGTACCTTTTGAAATACGACTGCCTATGGGCAATAAACCTACTTGCCCCAGAGCTTGCATGGAGACGTATAAGGAGGTGAAAGTTGTTCTCATGCCTGCCAACACAATATTCATTCTTTAGCTCATAGATGAGGAGTGATTTTGACGTTTAAGTCTTATTATTTTAAGAAATATATTTTGTAAGGCTGTAGCCACCACAGATAATGATTCTTCTGATGGATCTGGATGAAGTACCTTGAAAACTTTCTGGGACGGATTCGCCATTCTAGATACCATTAAGAACATGTGTGATTCATGGGAGGGGATCAAAATATCAGCATTAATGGGATTTGGAAGAAGTTGATTTAATCCCCCATGGATGACTTTGTATGGGTCGAGGCTTCAGGGAAGGGAGGAACTGCAGATGCGGTGAAAATAGAAAGAGAACTAGAGTTAGAAGTGAGACCTGAGGATGTGACTGAATTGTGGCAACTTCGTGATCAGACATTAATAAATCAGGAGTTGCTGCTCATGGATAAGCAAAGGAAATAGCTTCCTCAAATGGAATCAACTCCTGGTGAAGATGTTGTGAACGTTGTTCAAATGGAGTATTTTGGAGTATTCCATAAACTCAGTTGATAAAGCAGTGGCGGGGTTTGGGAGAATTGACTCCAATTTTGAAAGAAGTTCTATTGTGGGTCGAAAGCTGTCAAACAGCATTATATACGACAGAGCAATCTTTTGAAAGGAAGAGTCAATTGATGGACAAACTTGATCATTGTCTTATTTTAAAAAATTGCAACATCCACTCTCGCCTTTAGCAACCATCAACATCAAGATAAGACAGGCAAAAAGATTATGACTTTCTGGGGGCTCAGATGATTGTGAATATTTTTTTAAGCAATAAAACATTTTTTAATTCAGGTATGTACATTGTTCTTTTAGACATAATGTTATTGCATACTTAACAAATTACCATGTAGTATAAATAATAACTTGTGTATGCTCTAGGAAACAAAAAAAATCAATGGGGCTTGCTTCATTGCAATATTTACCTTATTGTAATGGTCTGTAACTGAATAGGCATTATCTCTAAAGTATGCCTGTATTCAAATTTACAATTTTTATTCAGTTTTTGCACCTGGTCTTTTATTAAAATAATTTTTCTTGTTACAGTGAGTGCTAATTGTTAGTTTTGACGGATAAATAATATTTCATCTAGTTGAGTTACTGTATTTAATTGTTTCCCATTGTTGGACTTTTAGATTTTTCATTTCTTAATCTTTTAAGTAACTGTGCAGACAGCATGACCATATGGATGGCTTTTTTTCTTATTTTGAATTATTTACTTAGGATAAGTCCCCAGTAATGAATTCGTAAGTTTGAAGAATACGAACATTATTATGAGTCTCAATCTGTATTATTATCCTGCTTTTAAAATAGTTGTACAGAATTCACTCATATTATGTTTACTAACTACCAATCCCTGGATTTTTCTGTTGCATTCAGCCCTGACAAGATTGTCGATTAGATGAAAAATTGTATCTAATCCTAACAAACTCCTAAATAATGTCCCCTGAGTATGAATCTGGATTCCTTTGGTTAATGGTGCACGATCTTTGTCCTTCTTACTACTCTGGATTAGAGGCCAAGAGCCACACAGACCCCTAAGCGCAAACCCAGTGCAAAGGCAGAGGGTGAATGTGAGCATCGCACCTGAAGCAGGTGTGCCTAGTGCGGCTTGGGCAGTGTGTCTAAATGGGGCATCTGAGCTTGTGATACTGAATGCGAGCCTCGGAATAGAGTAAATGAAAACTTGGGAAAGCAAGGTTGAGTAGGTCAAACTGCAGTACAGCAAGCAGTCAGAACTGATCCTTCAGATCCCAGGCCAGCGTTTTTAGATAAATTTAATGGATGTCTTCATCACAGGGCAGATCTGTCTAAAGGGGCAAGAAAGAACAAATGGCAAAATCAACCAGTTCCCAATTTTGGTAACCCATTCTTGTTTTCTCTTATGTAGACTCTTCTACCTGTGTGCTTTCAACATTTAACTTTTGAAGTCTTGTTATTTTTTTCTCATGAGTAAGTAACCGCATTAATATACTTGCATATATTTGTGTGTGTAATTACTCATTTATATGTAATTAAGCTAATAATTTTCCTAACCCATTGTTCTCCATTTTATTATGGAAACAAAATGTAGTTTATTTAGCCTATAGCTCAAATTTTATAATAATTGGAACTTAATATTTTTTCATTATCTTTTTCTTAAATCACTTGAGGAAACATCACATCGTACCTCAATGTCTTTTGTCTCCTTAAGTTAAAGAATTACATTTTTCAAAAATAAATATCATTTTACTTTAGCCTTTATGTCCACAGGTTAAAAAAAAAAAAGGCGTTTTAGAGAGAGAAATTGTTTTGAAATGCCTGTGTTTTGAATCACCTAGCAGTTTAACCTTTAAAATGATGGTTTCTGAGTTTTTAAAGATTATTTCAAAGGTAAGTCTATGCAATCAAAACAATTAAATTGGCTTAGCTAGGAAATTAAGTAATTCAATGGGGAAGTGAGATATCAATTCAGTTGATTGACTAGTACCATATGGAATAACTAACCCAGGGGTTTAATTTCTGAGTTTTTATCCAGCACCTTTGTTCTGTGTCGACATTCTGATTAATGAAAATGCAAATTATTTTAGAATATTCTGCCATTTCTTAATGCGTACATGCAATATCATTTTTCCTTCTTACTGAGTTGAATTAGGCATCACATCTTCCCACGGAACAACATTTCAGTATTAGATGTCAGTGTTAGAAACGTAGGAAGGGAAGCAGAGTTTGGTGGCCTGCAGTCATAATCTCTTTTAGGAAACCCACCTACTAATTGCCACACCCATGAGGTCACACCTCAGGTTACCTGGGTGGCTCTTAATGACTGAGGACCAGCAAAGCAGCATGGAATGGGAATCTTTCTAAATCCAAGGACTTTGACTCTAAATCATCAGAGGTCCTGATGAAGAAAACCTGTCTGCTTGCCTGTGTCAGAGTTTGTGGCAGCACCAGGATCACCTGACTGCTGGTCCAGAGGTCTCCTCTAGATTCCTTGTCACATCTGTGGTCAAAAGGAGGCATCCAATCCAAAACCACATGGTTGCTAAATCCCTCTCTTTTATTTGCTGACTCCATCATCACAAAGAGCCTTTTATTGTTCCAAGGTCCACCTGATCCTCTTTGTCCCAACATCTTTATTTTGGTTTATCTTGGCCCCGTCTTACCTCTTACCTATAAAACCATGTGCTATGAGAAAATTACACTTTTGTTCACATTCCACTGAATATAAAAATATAGGGTAACTAACCCTTCTCCACTATATGCAATAGCAACAGTTTGACATTCACATGTCCATTTGTTTCAAAGGAAGAAATTTATGTGCTCCAATTTAAAAAGTTTCAAAGACATGGCATATCCTAAATTAATGTCCATTTCACAAAGACACATTGACAACCTATAATGATGTATGCTTATTCATCAAAGAAGATGAACAACATGTAGTTCAGCAAATTATATGGATTCTCTTTCTCAGTGAGATGGCAAATTATTCTATTCTCCTATCTTATTTGGCTCCACGGCACTTTGTTGGGTGAAGCAAGGATACGGAAGTAAGGATACCAACATTCTGGCCCTCCTGAAGTAGGTCTTAGTAATGGGGTCATTTGCAGGTACATGACCTGAGATCCTTAAGTGTCTCCAATTCACATGACCTGAGATCCTTAAGTGTCTCCAATTCTAGTCTTAAAAATTGTTACCTATTTGCTTTTTAACAGCATCCTATACCAAGTTTCTGTTAAGTTAATAATCAGTTTTGTTCCCATAGTTCTCTGGAAACTTAATACCCTGAAGGTAAGACTGATGAAGAGCAAGGTAACATAAAATAAAATAGGCAACCACTTAAACATAGGCCCTGTCCCGGGTCAAACATCAAAAGATTCCAAGGCAAAACCACAGAGCCCCTGTTGTTCTTTGAGAACCATCTTGAAGGACACCTGTCCTGGTTTCCACCAGGGGTCTTCCTCTGCTTATTCAGGCCTTTGCAGTTACATTAACTCTTTATCTGACTATAAACAACTCTCTTAAATCCTTGAGTTTCTTCTACTTATGGAAATCAAAGTCAATTACATTTTTATTTTCCTAGGATCACTTAGAAAATACATGGCAAGCATTTGAAGAGCTCAAAAGAGTTTCCAATTTAGAGTAATAGAAGGCCTAAGCTATAGGGGTCTGATCCCACTGAAATTGGATATTCATATGATCATTCTCTGTAAAAATTCTGATTTCTACTGTTAGATAACAAAAAAACTATTATTTTAATATCCTCTCCCCAGATTACATGATTGGAACAGAAAGAAATGGTAACCATCATTTTAGATGTGAAAGTTTATTGTGAAGAAAAGGCATAGCCTTATTGGAATAGAAATTATACTGGTGATAAGTAGGTCCAATGTCTTTAGAGCAAAACCCTTTCTGACAGTAACAATTAAGAGGCATGGATCAGACAGTGTATTTAGGAGTTGGGCCTCTTGAGTTAGACAGATGTAGGTTAAAATTTCAGTTTCCTTCTACTGACTACATGATCTTAGAAATGTTGACTTTTTTTGAGCCTTGGTTTTCTCATATCTGAAATTGTGATGATGGTATTACTTATCTTAAAGTTGTCATAAGAATTACATGAAGTAATGAAGTGGTGATGAACCTCTGCTTCCTGTAACTTTGGCCTTCGTGAGGCCTCCTTGAAATAGATTACTGAGCCCCATCCAGAAATTCAGTAGCTTTAGGGGAGAGGAGGTCCTAGGATTTATAATTCTTTTTTTTTTTTTTTTAGCATTATTGATGATAATTTATTTTCATTATATTTTTATGTATTTGTAATTTTCCCACAATTTTTGTTATAAAAATCTTCAAAAATATAGAAAATTTGAAAGACCACTACATTGAGCATCCATGTAACTACAGTTAAATCTGACAATTCTTAATATTTTCCCATATTAGGCTGATGTATTTATGTATCTATGTATCTATCAAACTAGGAGATGGGAAACCATGGCTAAAGGCCAAACTTGGCCCATCACCTGTTTTTGTTTTTAATTTTTTTATTAAATCATAAACACATAGAGCATGTATACATTAATGTACTTATGTGGCACAGTGTGCTGATTTCATATAGAATTAGGAGCATTTATATCACACTGGTTAATATATACCTCATCTCATTTACTTAATTATTGTGTTAAGACATTTATACTCTATACTTAATAGATCCAACATGTACCCTTGCATTATGCACTATGGGTGTGATCCTACCATTCATCCTCCCTCTATTTGACCTCCCCCCTCCCCTTCCAGCCCCTCCTCCTCTCTCCTTCATCCTGGGCCATAGTAGTGATCTATTCTTTATATGAAAGTGTGAGTGATTGTAAATTGGTTTCATAACAGTACTGAGTACATTGGATATTTTTTCTTCTATTCTTGAGATACTTTACTAAGTAGGATATGTTCCAGCTTCATCCATGTAAATATAAAAGAAGTAAAGTCTCTATCTTTTTTTTAAGGCTGCAGTCCATGGTATACATTAAATACCACAATTTATTAATCCATTCATGGGTCAATGGGCACTTGGGCTTCTTCCATGACTTGGCTGTTATGAATTGAGCTGCAATGAACAATCTGGTGGAAATATATTTGTTATAAAGTGATTTTTGGTCTTTTGAGAATTTAAAATTCTAACAAGTTCTTAGATAAAGCCAAGAATATTGCTGGGCCTGGGGACCACCCACTGAGAACCACCACCGTATGGTATGACAAAAATTGTTTGGGCAGTATAGTCTCATATTTTTTACAATTAATCATGGTTCATGAAACTACACAAAATAGTTTATGTGTAAACTAGAAAGAGCTTACTGCTGGGAGCCATGATACCTAAGGTCATGCCTTGTCTTTGCCATAATTCATTGTGTTGCGAAAGCAAAGCCTCTTAACGTGTCTATTTCATTTTTGGTTGTCTTCCTCCTATATTTTCAGCAGGTGTGGTGGGATCAAATAAAGAACAACCATTACAAAGGCTGTAAACAGTAGTAATATAGTAAGCAGTAAAACAGTAGACTCACTGCTGTCCTTGTAGACAATGAGCATAACTTTGCCTACTTAATATAGAAAGGCTATTGATTAAGCATCAATACAAGAATGCATCTTCGTAGGAAAAGGAAATTTAAAAAATCACTTATCTGTCCTTTCAAGCGTGTTTGCAGAACTGCCTAGTCCTTTGTTAATAGATTGCTTTTATTTAGATAAATCAGGCACATAGAAAATAGCTAGTCAGATATTAACCAATCACTTGTAATTATTTTAGTGTCCCTTTTCCATGATGGAAAACAAAATGAAGTTGCCCTTTCTAAAACCCTTACAATTTGTATCTGTATTTGAAGGAGGCATCATCAGCTGGCTGATATGGCTAATGTGATTAATATTCATTCAGCTTTACCAAAGACAAATTCCTTGGAGCACATTATAGGTGTTACTGATGAAATCTACCTGACAAACTCCACTATAAAGGTAAAGAAGCTCTGTGTAGGTTCACACCATCAATAAACACCCAGGATTTCAACCTGCCAAGTATTTTTTTTTTTTTTTTTTGGCAGTTTTGGCCAGGGCCAAGGCTTGAACCTGCCAATCCCAGCATATGGGGCTGGTGCCCTACACCTTGAGCCATAGGCACTGCCCTGGACTGGCTAAATATTCACTGTAAGGTCTTAACCATCCCTCTGCCAGAAAGCTAACTACTAACTAAGTAGCCTGGCCTTTCAGCTATGCATTTGACTTATTAAGAGTAGTGTCTGCACACTGATTAATCTTTGTGCTCGTTGTCAGTATAACTATGAAATATGTCCTTGTGCTACCTTTCTGAATAATGAAATCTACTCTCCTTGAATTGGTTAACCCTAATTTGAGATAAGGTTTGAAATATTAAGATGCAAGATTCATTTGCATGGAAGGAATAATGTTCTTTTCCAGCTTCTGTATGGGCAAAGGGAATGTCCATTAATTCAACCCACATCATCTCTGTGTTAAGACAAATAGGACATACCTTCAAGAAGCACACAGTGTAATTAAAAAGCGGGACTATGAGGTGTCTTGCTGTTTTTCTGCTGCAGTTGCAGAGATGAGCTATAAAGCCAGAAAGGGTGGGAAAGAGGAAGAAGAAAGGAGAGGATGTGGGAAGGGTGAAGGAACACTAAGATGAGTTGCTCTCTAGGATTCTGAATCTTCGTGGCCCAGATTCACACAGCTGTAGCTTTAATTACAGAGGGGCTCTCTGTGTTCTTTGTAGTTCAAAAGGTGGCTGCTCTCTCCGAGTCATGGGCAGGTTAAATTTCAACTGTTACCTGGCTACTATTTAAACACCAGAGATGACTACTCTTTGACAAACAGCCCCCAAATCAATCCAAAACATAAAAGTTCTCAAGCCTTCACTGGTTCAGACTGTCTGGTAGTAATTCTCTAGAAGGATTGCTCCAGCCAGTCACAACTGAAACCCTTTTTGCCCCCTTGCACTATCAAAAAGCTTCATGGTCATTGATGCATCTCATGTGTTGATAGATGTAATTCGTTTAGATCTCTTGAAACCATTTGATATATTTTTGGAGAGAACAGGAAAGATGGGTTTAGAGAGAGAATAAAGGAGACAGAAAAGAGGCAAAGAGTGGCCTTGTGTCCATAACTGGGGTCCCCACCATTGCCTTCACTGCACTTAAGTCCAGAAAGATGATTTTAATTCAACGGGTCCACTCTGGACATTCTAACAGATAGGCAAAAAGCATGCAGAAGTGTCCTTTTGATTAGAACAGATCAACTTCTTCTTGGCCTCTGAAATGCAGGTGATTCCACTGGGGGAATGTTAAGTCCACTAGCTGATCTGTTCCTATGAGGGTAAGGGAGGAAAATTGTACTTTCTCCTATAAATGGGATTTTATATTTGATAATCTTTTGATTTGAAAAAGTGAAAATTTAAGACTCAGATCAACCCAATTTGCATGTCAAGGTAAAAGGAAGTTGTTAAGAAATGTAGTTATGTAGCCTAATATCCCAGTAAAAAAGGCAGTATTGCACTTTTATGTTCATTGAGCACCAAGGCTTAAATTAGTTGAGCTCTCTTTAATATCTGAGCAAGAATTGGTTTGGATAGATAAAGAAGAAATGATTCAGCAACTACACTTTTTTCTTTTTTTAAAAAATTTCTGAGTAATATGAGAGTATATGCGATCAGGTTACATTATTTGCATTTGTAAAGTCAAGTCTGAGTTGCAGTTGAGTCCTTCACCCAGGAGGTGTGCTGCGCATTGCACCCATTTGGGAACTTAACCAAACCTCATGTCCCCCTATCCTGTTCTTGAATTTAGTTGTGTTTTTCTCTCATGTGAGCCTGTAGTTATTGATCTACTAGTTTTAACATAGTACTGGGTACATGGGATGCTTGATTTTCTATTTTTGAGACACTTTACTTAGGAGAATATTCTCCAAATCCATCCAGGTAAATACAAAAGATGCAAAATAGCCATCATTCTTATGGCCGAATAAATATTCCATGGTTACATATACCATCATTTATTAATCCATTCATAGGCACATGGGTGTTTCCACATCTTTGCAATTGTGAATTTAGTTGCTCTAAATGTTTGAACATGAATGTCCCTATGATAAAATAAATTTTTTTCTGCTGAGTAAATATCTAACAATGGGATTGTGGGATCAAATGGCAGGTCTACTTTTAGTTCTTTGAGGATTCTCCATATTTCTTTCCAAAAGAGCTGTATTAATTTGTAATCCCAGTGCAACAGTGCATAGGTGTTTCCCTTTCTCTATATCCACGCCAGCATCTGCAGCTTTGGGACCTCATGATGTGATCTATTCTCACCTATGTTAGGTGATAACTCAAAGTGGTTTTGATTTCTCTAATGAGAAACAGGAATGATGAGCATTTTTTTCATGTGTTTATTAGCCATTCATCTGTTGTCTAGGGAAAAGATTCTGTTTATATCTCTTACCCATTGAATAACTACATTTAGAGGATTCAGGAGCCTGGATTGTGATACAGTTTTATAAAAGTGAAAGAATAGGGAACTCACCTCCATGTTCTCAATTTAGGAAAATGCAAATTGTATTCTTTACTGGGTGCAGAAAAAGGATCACCAGTCCTTAAGGAAAGCCAAGAATACTTTCTTCCTTCTATTACTTAGAAACTCCTTCCCTTCTTTTTCCTTTTTTTTTAATGACTCCCTCCTACCCTCACGAAAAATTCAAAGCTTGATGATTTGTTTGTGAGGACTGAAAGGATAGTGAAGCATTAAGAATGACAAATTAGTAGCACAAGTTGAGCAGTTTAGAAGTTATTTTTCTGAGCAGAAGCATTAATTGGGCAATGATACACGAGAGGAGAATTACCTGCTTCCAATTTTCTCCTTAGATAGTTTCTTCTTGATTGTTTACTTTGCCATTTCTTTTTTTTAATTACTAAATGATAGCTGCATACATTAATGCAATCATGGGGTACAGTGTGGTGTTTTCATATACAATTTGAAATATTTTCATCAAACTGGTTAACATAGCCTTTATGTCATTTTCTTAGTTATTGTGTTAAGACGTTTATATTCTACTTTTAGAAAGATTCACTTGTACC
>CAUYQV010040564.1:0-29694 GCA_963574575.1 Galagoides demidoff
GCTATCCCCATCAGTAGAGTGCCATGGCATCACAGCTCATAGCAACCTCCAACTCCTGGGCTCAAGCGAGTCTCCTCCCTCAGCCTCCCAAGTAGCTGGGACCACAGGCGCCTGCCACAACACCTGGCCATTTTTTGGTTGCAGCCATCATTGTTGTTTGGCGGGCCCGGGCAGGGGATTCAAACCCGCCACCTTAGGTGTATGTGGCTGGCGCCTTAGCCGATTGAGCCACAGGCGCTGAGCCCTTTTAAGGTCTTTATTTTTGGTGTTGGTGCAGTTTCATCAAAATATATCTGGAAGTGGCTTTCTCTTGATTCTAGAGAATTCTATTCTCTCTCTTGTGCTTGATATATGCCTTGCTTGTTTTCTCTGTCTGTGGAGCCATCTTTAATCAATTCAGGAAAGTTCCTGGCCATTATTTTGTTCAATATTGCCTTTTTCCTATTCTCTCTATTCTTTCTTTCTGGAACTCTGATTAGACATATGTTAAACCCTGTTCTGTGCTCATGTCTTTTAACCACTCTTTCCTATTTTCCATCTCCTATACTTTCTGTGCTAAATTTTGGGTAATTTCCTCAGATACAACTTCCAGGTCACTGATCTGTCTTTGGCTATTTTTATTCTGTTTTCAACACTCTCATTGACTTGTTAATTTAAAAGCTGTATCTATGTTTATTTCTAGATCTGTATCTATTAGACCTAAAAGTTCTAATTGATTCTTCTATTTATCTTTCTGGTCATTGTAATACTTCCTTGTTTCTTACTCTATTGGATCCCATATTTAAATTCTTTACATGGTTCATGAAAGGCTATTTGATAATCTATAGATGACAGTTCCAATCCCACTCCGTCAGTTCTTATAGATATAAATTTATTGTTTGTTCTTTCTGTTGGTCCTAAATGTGTTGATAGTTTTGACTGTGAGCTCATATTTTATTTAACTTAATTTGTAGAAATCCAAAGGACCCATAAGAAGAGTTGCTTTCCTCCAGAGAGTACGATGTGATTTTGTAGGACGATCTAGAATGCAATTGATCAGAGGAGATCTCTGAAGCTCCCCTAGCAGAAGTAGGATCAGAGAATCTAGGTATAATTCCCACACTGTGCAGCATGCCTCCAAGTCTGTCATTCTAGGACTGATACTGACATTTCTCCATTATAACTCGACTTTAATATTTGCTTATTGCTCCCTATAAGGGAGCTCATGTTGTTCGAGCTCACGTATTTTTTTTCTCCTTTTGAGCCTTTTCATGAAACTCCGGAAAAACCTTAAAATTCATGTTAGTTGTAATTCAAATCAAGACTTAATTGTATCATAGCTAAAAGTCCCTTTCTCTGACTTACCAGGCTGCCAAAAATAAAGGTCCACACAGTATCTCTAGCCAAGTGACAACTCTTGGATGAAAGTTATAGTGGATTCTTCCTTCAGTATAATATTAAATTTCTCCTTTCACTAACGTCCCTATCACAGGACTTAAGTTCTCTGCAGAGAGAACAATCAGTTGGAAGTCAGATACGTGGATTACTACCTATGTTGCTTTAGAAAAAAAAACACCTATCCCCAATAAATTGATCAATCTGTTTCTGTCCATTGCATTATAAAGTAGGAGATATAATCACCATCATGGCTACCCACAGGTTGTTGTAAGACTAAAATGAGAAACTGGGCTAAAAACAAACAAACTCTAAAAATAGTAAGATAAAAAACAAAATTTAATAATAATTATCATAACAGTCGTTGAGTACTTATGTTTGCTAAGCTGTTTATAAACATTATCTTACCGGCTCTTTACAACAACCCTGTAAGATGGGTACTGTGTAATATCTTGATTGGACAGTTGAGAAAACTGAATCTCAGAGAGAATAAAAGTATAAGAAGATGGTACTATATTATTCAGGAGTTCCTTACTTTCATGATGAAACAATATTCACTTCAGATATTGTGATGAAGGGCAGAAAATTCCTCAAACTGAGTGGCGCACTACCATACCTCAATGACCTGGGTGATCTTCTCCGAAACAATGAGAGGTATTTCACAAGGATGCATGCACGTCCCCCAAGGTGCCTGCTGTGCTAAAACCTCCACCCTGAAGAAATGATGTGCTTTTACTAAAAGCAGCTTCAGCTCTGAAAACGCCATTGCAATTTGTACAGCTGTGTAATCGAAACTACTAAAAAGCAAGTTAATATATTATTCTACTCACAGAATAGCAGTTTGATTCCTATGACTTCTTGGCACATCTGTTTGGGATATAAATCCTGAGCAGACTGAGCAGTCACTTTCTAAATCTTCAAAATGCTTTACTAAGCAAAGTCTTTAGTGTGGTTAAGGGGAGGGAAAAAAATTAATAGACTCCCAAGTGAGTGGAGTCGTCTAGCTGACTGCGGAGCGTTCAAGGCAGGTGCAGACGGGACTTGGGGACTCAAAGAAGGTGCATTTTGAGGGAGAGGATACCACACATGCCTACAAGCACCAGAAGGTGAACTCTCTTGCCAACTAGGTAATTAGAGAGGGTCTTTGGGGAATGGGCTGCCCATGTTTACAGCATGTTTAATTGTTCTTATTGGCAAGAGTTCAAATTACACTTAAGTGGGCTTGATTAGAGATGCCAATTGTTACTGGCCCTGCCCACAACCTTCTCTAGTAAACTTACCCACTCAGCTTAGTGAGCAGTGAGCCACATGACCATGACCACAGTTAATGGGACTCCTGGTTTAAGGGAGTGACTACAAACTGTATTCAGTGACCTATGCCTCTGTGCTTTGGTTTACAAAGATAAGCAGGGCAGGCCAGGTGGCTCAGGCCTGTAATCCTAGCCTTCTGGGAGGCTGAGGCAGGTGGATTGCTTGAGCTCAGGAGTTCAAGACCAGGATGAGCAAGAGCGAGACCCTGTCTCTACTAAAAATAGAAAAACTAGCTTGGAGTTGCACTAGGCGCCTGTAATCCCAGCTACTTGGGAGGCTGAGGCAAGAAGATCACTATGACGCCGTGGCACTCTCCCCAGGATGGCAGAGTGAGACTGTCTCAAAAACCAAAAACGAAGAAAGATAAGCAGAAGAAGTCAAATTGTCTCACTTGGGAACCCATGATAAGTATCACAAAGAGAAGCTTTGCTTTGGGAGGAGTTGAAACTGGAAAGCCACAGAGGTACAGCAGCTAGAATGACCATTTTTTTCTTTGCAGTCACATGCTGAGAAAGCTGGTCCAGAGAGAGGAGTGGTGCTGATTCACTCTGGTGAAAAGACCTGAGACAGATGAAGCCCTAGAAGTGGCTAGTCTCTAATACTACTGCTGAAGTTCCGGTTCTTTCTAAGGCTTTGTGCTGCTGTTGACTTACGTTTGAGTTCACGTATGTTTTTTCTTCTTCTTTTTTTCTTTTTATTGAAACAGAGCTTAACGTTGTCACCCTGTGTAGAGCGTCCTGGTGTTATAGCTCACAGCAACCTCAAACTCTTAGGCTCAAGAGATCCTCCTGCCTCAGCCTCCTTGAGTAGCTGGGACTATAGGCATGTAGCACTATGTCTGGCTAGTTTTTATATTTTTAGTAGAGATGGGGTCTTACTCTTGTTCAGGCTGGTCTGGAACTCCTGAACTCAAGTAATCCAACTGCCTCAGCCTCCCAGAGTGCTACGATTATAGACGTGAGCCACTGTGGCCAGCCACGTATATTTTTTTCTATGAATCCTCCTTTTGACTTGTCTCTGAGTAATGAGTAACTTTGTCTTTACTAATTTAAGCGAGTCTTTTCCTTGCAACCAAAATAACACAGTGTGGATCAGACAATCCATCCATATCCTGCCTAATGCTGCTCTGGGTGGTAATACCTAGACTATGTTCAAAAGTGCCCTACATGCTTCCAAATTCAATAGGGCTTCTGCATTGCAAGTCGCAGAAAACCACATCAAACAGCTCTACACAGGGGAGCTTATTGGAAGGACTGGATCATCTGACTGTCCTTCTGAGTCTGCGGAAGGACAGGATGCTCCTGGGCCTCAGGAATAGCTGGAACCAAGGACTCAAGCCCTGGTAGGACTCTATCTCTTACCTCTGCTTCTCACTACATATTTTTAAAAATTCTTTCTTCTTGCCACAACCTAATTTCCTCAACATGATAAAAGGCATGGTATCTGAGACTATCCCAACCGTCTACAGAGACTATACAGCTTAATAAAGCATAGACCCTGAGTCAGGTGAACTAGTTTTAAAGTTGAACTGTACAGGCGAAGGAACCACTGAGCTAGACCCAGCCCCAGATGGACTAGTTTCAAATACAAACTGAGCTATCACCTAACAGGTAGCTCTTGACCGTTAAGCTTAACCTTGATGTCTACGTAATTTCCACAAGCCTTTGTTTCCTCTTTTGTAAAATGGAGATTAAAAAGAAATGCCTGCCTTCCAGGATTGTTGTAAAGATTATAAGCAATCATGTATGTAAAGAATTTAACTTAGCATCTGTCACTCAGTTTAGTATTAATACTTACTACTTCTCTGCCAAATGCAAAATCAGAAGAGGCTTCCCCTTTAAGAATGTAACTCTCATCTGATACATCAACAACTTGTAGGAGAATTGTAGGACTCTCATCTGATACATCAACAACTTGCAGGAGAATTGTAGGAGTGTGGCTTGCCAGGATCTGATAGCTTTTTTAAACTGTCACCAGAGGGCACTAATCAGCCTGGGGACACTGCAGCAAGACCTAGCTCTGATACTCACTGCTAGCCAAGACACACCCATCCCTAGCCACCGGAAGGTGCCAGCTCATCAGGATGGGCAGCTGGCCCAGGCAAATTCTCACTTGGCCTGGTAGACTGTCCTTGGAGAATTAGCGAGAGAAGGAAAGGAAGCAGTTCAATCAAGCAGTGTGTGCCTTACTGGCTTATTGGGGGGTGCCGTGGTAGGCGGGAGCTCTGGAGACCTGTGACAAGACTCCAGGCAAACCCAGAGTCTCACAAAGTCCCTGCATGGTCTTGGTCTGGGTTGAAGTCTTAACTGGCTTTCCAGTTTCAACTCAGACCTCTAAGAGATCAGGTTTGCAGGGCACTGTTAAATATCAAGGCCAAAGTACTGGGGTGCTCAAGAACCACATTTAAGTTGAAGAACCTGTAGGAAAGTCGGCTAACTGTCAAGATAGCAAGATAAAGGATGGAGCCTGGAGATATGACCCAAGGCAAAAGCAGTAGAGTGCAGGAGCCTTTGACAAAACACTATATACTGCAGGCCGCCATCTGGGAGGGGCCTGCTAAAAGTCGAAGCAGCATTTCAGACTAAACTGTAACATTATTATTTTGGTCTAAAGAAAACTCTACTGATTCATTCAATCTTGCATATAGATACAGATATAGATATAGATATTAAAGCACCGAGTTATTTAATATGTAATTATCTAATATGTAAAAAGGATTTGCCAATTACAGTATAAATTGCAGTCCTTGTTCACTCTCAGACAATTCATTATGGTATACAGTTATAGGAGAAAAGAAATCACTATTTGTGAGAAGTTGAGGTAATTTCAAAAACATTTATTAGGCTACAAAAATATGGAAAATATAAAAAAGTATAAAGAATAAAACAAAAAAATTATTTCTACTACCGCTAATTTTAATTAGTCTTTTAATCTTATTTATTTTTTTTTTGAGACAGAGTCTCACTATGTCACCCTCAGTAGAGTGCTGTGGTGTCACAGCTCAGAGCAATCTCCAACTCTTGTCCTTAAGCAATTCTCTTGCTTCAGCCTCCTGAGTAGCTGGGACTACAGGCACCCACCACAACACCTGGCTATTTTTTGTTGCAATTCTCATTGCTGTTTTAGCTGGCAATGGCTGGGTTCAAAACTACCACCCTCAATATATGGGGCTAGTGCCCTTACCCATTGAGCCACAGGCACCGCCCTTTTAATCTTATTTTTAAAATACAGTTTATGAGTACTATTCTTTTCTACCTATCATCATCTTACAAGTATCTCTATATAACAAAATTATTTTTAATGATTGCACATGGGAGCTATGAATTTCACATGGATATACCATAAATTACTTCAACACTTCTACTATTATTGAATGTTTAGGCTGTTTTCTTTCTTTTTTTTTTTAGTTTTTGGCCAGGGCTAGGTTTGAACACGCTATCTCCAGCATATGGGGCCAGTGGCCTACTCCTTTGAGCCACAGGTGCCATAGGATAAATACTCTTGTGCATAAAACTGTGTTCATATTTCTGATTATTATCTTAGAGACTGTTTCTGAAAATAAAATTATTGGTCCAAAGCACCCGAGCGTTCCAAGACTGCTGAGACATAAGGTCACATTGTTTTACAAAAAATTTGGGCAAATCTACCTTCCTCTCTGAATTTTCACTAGCATTAGATATTATCTATTTAAGTCAATGGCACCATCACTGATAAATAATACTAGTAAAATAACCTTTTTAGATTTTACAATGAATATACTTTTTCACATTCTTTTTTTTTTTTTTTTTTTTTTTTTTTTAGACGGAGCCTCAAGCTATCCCCCTGGGTAGAGTGCTATGGCATCACAGCTCATAGCAACCTCCAACTCCTGGGCTCAAGCGAGTCTCCTGTCTCCGCCTCCCAAGTAGCTGGGACCACAGGCCCCCGCCACAACGCCCGGCCATTTTTTGGTTGCAGCCATCATTGTTGTTTGGCGGGCCTGGGCTGGGGACTCGAACCCGCCATCTTAGGTGTACATGGCTGGCACCTTAGCCGATTGAGGCACAGGCGCCGAGCCTGGGTGAGAATTTCTAATCTCTTAACTCTAAACTACCCTCTCCCAGGTAGCCTGATATTTCATATAGCTATTCAATGCAAGGCACTAGGATTCTGCCCTGGGGAAACAAAGGAGTTGGAAGAGACTTCTCCCAGCCCCTATTCAAAACGGGTCCTGATAAAGAGGTGGCCTTTCTGAAGCCACCCAGGCCAGCACCAGCGCCTCACTTCAACACAAAATCCACCTTTTGCCCTGGTTCCACAAAATGCCCAGCCATCATCTTTGAAGTCTTTATTTCCACTTCGAGGAGCATGTTTAGGTCTCTACTCAGTTGGCAGAGTCAGAACTGATACTCTTTGTCCCTGGTTCTCTGACTACTTGGCATCAGCAGACTCGAGCCAGCCCACTGTGTTCTGGTGGAGTGGATACCCAGGACTCTGCTATGTGGACATGTAGTCTTTTTTTTTTTCTGAGACGGAGTTTTACTTTGTCACTCTTGTAGAGTGAGGTGGCATCACAGCTCACAGCAACCTCAAACTCTTGGGCTAAAGAGATCCCCTCGCCTCAGCCTCCCAAATAGCTAGGACTATAGGCACCTACCACAATGCCCAGCTATTTTTTTTTTTTTTTAAGACGGGGTCTTGATCTTGTTCAGGCTAGTCTCAAACTCCTGAGCTCTAGTGATCTACCTGCCTCAGTCTCCCAGAGTGCTGGGATTATAGGTGAGAACCACCATGCCTGGCTTTGGACATGCAGTCTTAACATGAATTCACACAGAGCAGTGATTCTCAATCCTGGTGGCCTGGGGGAGGCTGTTAAAATTCAGAAATTTGAGTGCGCCCCTGCTCAGTTATAGATGGTTCCCAACTTGTGATGATTTGACTTAACAATTTTTTGGCTTTATGATGGTGCAAAGGCAATATAAATTCAATAGAAACTGTACTCTAGTGCCTACAACAATCATTCTGTGTTTTACTTTTAATACAGTATTTGATAAATTACATGAGATATTCAGCACTTCATTACAAAATAGGCTTTGTGTTAGATGATTTTACCCAACCATAGGCTAATGTAAATGTTCTGAGCATGTCTAAGATAAGCTAAGCTATGACATTTGGTAGGTCAGGTGTATTAAATGCATTTTTGGTGTACGATATTTTTCAGTTTATAATGGCTTACCATAGTTGGGGAGCTTCTGTATCTCAGAATGTCTGGAGGCTGCAATTATTTTTAACAATTTTTTTTGGGGGGGGACAGAGCCTCAAGCTGTCCCCCTGGGTAGAGTGCCATGGCATCACAGCTCACAGCAACCTCCAACTCTTGGGTTCAAGCGAGTCTCCTGCCTCAGCCTCCCAAGTAGCTAGGACCACAGGCGCCCGCCACAACACCCGGCTATTTTTTGGTTGCAGCTGTCATTGTTGTTTGACGGGTGCAGCCTGGATTCAAACCCACCACCTTAGGTGTATGTGACTGGTGCCTTAGCCGATTGAGCCACAGGCGCCGAGCCTGTTTTTAACAAAAAACTTTTTTTTTTTTTGAGACACAGTCTTACTATATCACCCTTGGTAGAGTGCCGTGATGTCATAGCTCATAGCAACCTCCAACTCTTGGGCTTAAGCAATTCTCTTGCCTCAGCCTCCCAAGTAGCTGGGACTACAGGTGCCTGCCATAACGCCTGGCTGTTTTTCTTTGTTGTTGTTGTTGTTGTAGTTGTCATTGTTATTTAGCAGGCCCGAGCCAGGTTTGAACACGCCAGCCTGGGTGTATGTGGCTGGCACCCTAACCACTGACCTGTGTGAGCCGAGCTTGCAATAGTTTTTAAAGCTCTCCAGGTAAGTTCAATGTGTTGAACTACAATAGCATCACTGATGTAGACTAACAACCAGACACATTTCTATCAGGGAGGTGGCTCATCTCTCAACCTCATTGCTCCCCACTTCTACAATCCCACTCTGGGCTACTCTTATCCCTCTCTGAGGCTTCTCTGAACCTTCAACTCGTTTTATTTTATGGCAATGTTGGGTCAGGCTCATTCTGCTATTTAAAGCAATTTCCCAGATTTAACCGGTAGACCCTTCAGTATCTGCCATGACCCTGCTACCTGAATGTCCTTTACCCAAGCCCAGCAATACTCACTGGCATTGATGAGAACAAGGGCTGTGTAGAGGGCGATCTCATCCTCAGAAAAGCGCAAGGCACTTAGAGAGTGGGAGAAATCAAAGATGGAGCTGATAAGCTCACTGCAGCCTGATGGAACAAAACGAGAAGAATGGATGAGAGGGTGAGACCATGGTAACTGAAGATGTGCCCCCTTGGCGTCTGAAGCAGGGGGGCAATCTGCCCCGGATCATGAAGTTTTATGTGGGGTTGGCATCAGGATCCTCCCTCTCATTTCTCTGTGCCGCTCACCCAAGGCTCGGAACAGCTCCATGCCACCGTATTTGCCTTCGAAAAAGACTGTGTGGTTGTCGGCATTGTAGGCCCGGCACATCCTAACCAGCACCACTTCCATTGCTCCTGGGGAGTGGGAGAAAAGATGTAGGGACAGTGTTGAGTTGAAGTTAGAATCCATCCATCTCTGACCCCTTCAGTGTCCTGGCTAAGCCACCCCCTCCACTTGGCCCCACCCCATTCTATGCTCTCTCCCCCTACCCCTGGGGCCTGTTCACATATCCCTGGGCACCTGCTTTGAGAAGTACGATCTGGTCATTCTGGCAGAGCTCCATAAAGCCTGACAGCCTCTTCGCGAACTCCACCACGTACTGAATGGCCTCAGTGAGGCGGTGGGCACAGCGTCCCCACATCTCCCACATTGACTGCAGGGAAGGAGGGGGTGTCTCGCTGCAGCCCTTTGTATGGCCCTCTGATCCTCCCAAGCCCCCCAGGACCCTGCCTAAGAAACTGCAGTATAGGTTCTGAGCTCCCACATTCTTAATACTGGTATTTGTAAAAGCCTGTTCTTCACACAAGTGCATTCAGATGTCAATTCCTATCAGTTGGCCCCACACACTGAACACCCACCAGCTTCTGGCACTGAATTAGCTGTTGTGGGGGAATGAAAGCTTTGCCCTCAAACAATTTGGTCTTGAGGTGAAAAAGACATGCTGCCTCCCTTCCCCCTACAAATGACATGCCCAAGGTCTTAATAACCTAGAAAAGCAAATGTGAAGTGCTTTTAGAGCAGGTGGTATTGTCAGAGTATTCCAGAAGAGACAGCATAAACTTTGGGGCCAATGGATCTGAATTTGACTTTGGCTCCACCATACTGGGACCTTGAGGAAGTCTATTATCCCTCTGAGGTCAGTTTCCCAGTCCATTAAAAATAGGAATAAGCGGCTTGGCGCCTGAGGTTCAAGTGGCTAAGATGCCAGCCACGTACACCCAAGGTGGCGTGTTCGAATCCAGCCCGGGCCCGCCAAACAACAATGACGGCTGCAACTAAAAAATAGCTGGGTGTTGTGGCGGGCGCCTGTGGTCCCAGCTACTTGGGAGGCTGAGGCAGGAGACTCGCTTGAGCCCAGGAGTTGGAGGTTGCTGTGAGCTGAGATGCCACGGCACTCTACCCAGGGGGACAGCTTGATGCTCCTGTCTCAAAAAAAAAAAAAAAAAATAGGAATAAGCCTGGGCGTGGTGGCTCATGCCTGTAATACCTAGCACTTGGGGAAGCCAAGATGGGTGGATTGCTTGAGCTCAGGAGCTTGAGACCAGCCTGAGTAAGAGCAAGACCCTTGTCTCTACTAAAAGTAGAAAAACTAGCTGAGCATTGTGGTGGGCACCTCTAGTCCCAGCTACTTGGGAGGCTGAGGCAGGAGGATTGTTTGAGCCCGAGAGTTTGAGTTTGCTGTGAGCTATGATGACGCCACGGCATTCTACCCAGGGCAACAGAGTGAGACTCTGTCTCAGAAAAGAAAAGCAAAGAAAAGAAAAGAAAAAGAAAAGTAGGAATAAAAGCCTGGGGTGGTGACTCATGCCTGTAATCCCAGAATTCTGGGAGGCTGAGGCAGAAGGATCCCTTGAGGCCAAGAGTTTGAGGTTGCTGTGACCTATGATGACACCACATCACTCTAGCCTGGGCAACAGAGTGACACTCTGTCTCAAAAACAAAACAAAACAAAAAAGGAATGCCACTCATAGGTTGGTAGTTGTAAGGGTTGAAGTTAATTTACATAAAGCATTTAGTACCGTGCCTGGCAGAGAAGGGGTGTTTAACAAATAGGCATCAGGGTTCTGATTATTGTTACTATTGATGATGAGGAGGAAGGAAAGTACATCAAGTCTAGGTAGTGGTGGAGGTGGTGGAATGAAGGCTGGGTAAAATTTCAATAGTCAAGGACTAAGGAAAAGTACTCCTCTGCCAACTAGGGTGTGGGTGCACACACACACACTCACAACCATACTTAACAGTGGTGCACATGCCTGTTGGTCAGCCTGTCTGAGATGCCCTGTGTGCCCAGCCCTTGTGTGTGTGAAGGTAGTCATCTCTCCTGGTGGTGAGGGAATGTCCTCACCATGGTCCCCTGGCCTCACCTTCCTCTGGTAGCCAGTCACCTCCTCCCGGGAGAAGACATTGGACCGCTGTCGTAGCAGGTCCTCCAGCCGCAACTGACACGTTTCTCGGTAGGACTTACAGACGTTCTGCACCAGGTGCTCTGGGGCCGGAGAAGGCAAGGCACAGGTGACCCCGGCTGGCTCCTGCTCTCACCCACATGTGGGCATGCCTCTAACCACTTGCCCTGCCTCTTCCCTCCCACTCTTGTCCAGGACCCATCTGCTCCCCTGGATCATGTTTGATTGACATGGGGTGCTGGCAGGAGCCTCTCCCTGTCCTTACCACCCCTATGCCTCCCCAGCTGCTCACCTATCTCCGTCAAGGAGGCATAAGGTGCCCCTGGTATGCTGCAGAATTGGGGGCTGCAGTAGCTGTCTGGGCCCTGTCCTGGCTCCCCAAGCCCAAGATGCCTGGATTCCTCCAAGTGAAGTCCACATCTGTCAAGGGTTGGCTGGCTGCCTGTACTATAAAGGCTGCCCCTGCCCTCAGCCTTGTCCCGCTCGAGGCTATATTCAAGGAGATATGAGGGCCCATTGAGCCCTGCTTTGGCTGAGTTGTTGGCATAAGAGGGCCCAGAGCCTGAGGCTCTCAGGAGGCCAGGAGGACAGGCAGAGGCCTCAGGCAGGTCAGGTGAGGAGCCCAGGGGCAGCTGCCCATCTGGGAGACCTAGGGTGCAGGTGAGGGTGTCCATGCCTTGGCCCCCCACAGGAGGGGTCTTGGCTGCCTGCTCCTTCTGCTGCTGCAGTTGTTTCTGCACCTCTGCATGCAGGCTGTCCCTCTGCTTCTTGGACATGCGGCCGAACTTGACAGCTGAAAGAGACGCAGGGGTGAGGAGTTTATGAGGCAAGTGAACATGGTTGGGGCAGGGGCCATAGGCATTTGTGTTATTACAGAACTAACTCGCTGCTCCCTGAATAGCTGGCTCTGAGTACAGCTTCTCCAGCTTGTAGGGAACTTAGGTTCTGGGTTCCCTCCACCTCTCACTCTCGTTTGCTTTAGGGATCTGTCCAGCAAGCTGCTTCCATCTCCTGAGTAAAATCTTCTAGAGTTCTAAAGCAGCTCCTAACAGTGACAAAATCCAAGGACTGTGTCTGGGCTGGGGATCCTGGCCTCCTGATGCTGGGGCTGGGGTGGTCAAGCAGAGGGCCTCAGCTGTATTGGGGTCACCCTGCCTGTCGGAAGGGGGGCAGAGGAAGAGGAGGGCTGAGAACACAGGTCTCCCTGTGGTCAGGTCTACAGGCTCCCTGGTGACCTAGATACTCACCACAGCCCAACCCGGGCTCCGCAGCTTGTCTCTGAACATCCTCTTCTGCTCTCTCTTTCCTGCCCTTTCACTCCCCCCACCCCTCCCAAGTGTGGGGGCACAGCCCCTTGCCCCGCCTGCCCCTCAGCACCCCTGCATGCTTCCTTTTGCTTTGTTATTTTGGGCACTGGAAAGTGCTGACAGGCTCCTTCTGGCTCCTTAACACCTCATGCCTCCCTCAGCCCTGTCCTAGCTCCTTTTGTGGTGGTGGTGGGGCAGTGAGGAGGTGGTGGGTGAGGAAGGTGGATAAGGGCCTGGGAACCCCAGTTGCCTCCACCCTACGCCTTCTGGTGGTTCAAAGGGTTCCATTGCTAGCCATGGCCCCGTGTCCCAGGATGGGAATGGGGGTCTGGAATGGGGGTTGAAATGAGACTGGAGTCATTGGGCAGGAAAGGAAGTTGTGGTAACTGGTGGAGCTGGGCAGAGGGCAGCAGAGTGGGAAGGTGTCCCAAGGAAGAAGTGCCAAAGAGGTTTTACCTTGGAAAAAGGAGGTGTGTTCTTACAAAGCCTAAAGGAAATTTGGAAGAGCTATGATGGGGATGACCATCAAAGGGGTAGAAGAGATGGGTGGTCAGGAGGAGGGAGGAACAGAGAGCAGACCTCTGGAAGGGTTAACCTGTCTAGCACCGCAGGCCAGGCTGCCCCTCTGACAGACTCCAAGAAAACCCCAAGGAGCTGCCTGCTTGGCCTCACCATCTCGGGACATGCCCAGGGCCAGGCATTTTTGCAGGCGGCAATGCTGGCACCGGTTGCGGCTAGTGCGGTCGATGGGGCAGTTCTGCTGGCGGGTACAGGAGTAGGCCGCGTTGCAGTGCTGGCTTCGGCGGAAGAAACCCTGGGGAAGGCAGGTGGAGACCAAGGCTGCTTGTCCTGACCAGGTCCAGCTTGCCCCTGAGGCCCTCCAACCCTCACCCCCAGTCTCCATCTCCTACCCTAGTTTTTCCACATTCTGAGACCTAACAGTTTTCTCTTCTCCCTCTCTTTGTGTAATTGCAAATTGTCCTGGTCCTTCTGCAGTCACTTTCTTAGCTTAAGACAAGGTCCTTCCTGTGTTCAGGGCCCTCCAGGGAGGCACTGACCAGGCAGTTTCCCAGCTGTCGGAGGAGACCTCCCTAGAGTCAGAACAAAGGCCTTCAGCCCCTTCTCCATTTCTAATGAGACAGTGTGAGTGCATGTGTGTGCATATGCGCACACACAAACATACATATGCCTACAACTCACCTTGCACCCCTCACAGGTGATAACCCCGTAGTGGATTCCAGATGACTTGTCCCCACAGATTTTGCAAGGGATCACCTCAATTTGTGCTGGAAGAAAGAGAGAGAAGTAGGTCAGCCCAGGAGCCTTCTCTGTGTCCCACCACCGGGAGCCTGGGCTGCAGGTGCGGGTGCCTGGTGCCTCCCCCACATCTCAGCCTGCTCCAGCTTGCTGTTTCAAACCTCTTGCAAAATGGAAGGGGAAGTGAAGTGCCAAAGTCATCTCAGCAAAGTGTCTAAGGAAGCTGTTTTTTGTTTCACAGAAGGAGAGGAGGGTTGAGGGGCAGGTGGAAGTTGTATCGGCTCTATAGGGGAAGAGAGAGCAGCTGCAGAGAGCCCACCTGCTTAGTCCTTCAAGTTGAAAAGCTCCAGTTTCCTCCCTCCTGCCTTGGGAGGTAGGAGTCTTGACTGTCTCACCACACCTGCTTCCCGCCCAAGGGGCTTCCTCTTTGCCTCCCTCCCCCACCGGGGTTCAGCTCCCATGGACAGAGTGTGGGGCAGGAAGACATGGTACTGGGTGGGAGCCACCTGGGGCTGGGCAGAAATGCCAGGAGGTAAAGGCTGGAGCAGAACACACAGAGACCTGATGCCCAGGGGCAGAGCTCACAGGGAAACCAGAGATAGAGCCCAGGAGAGGGGGCTGGATAAGGAACCCTGCTCTGCCAGGTGTCTGAGGGTCAGGGAGGAAATCAGACGTGGCTCCTAGGCCCCTGACTGCAAAGCAGAGGGAAAGTGGCTCTGTCTCTGTCAGTGTGTAAAAGCAGGTATGGCTATGTGTAGGAGGCCATCTACCAGCTGTGTGAATGCAAATCATGAATGTAAAATGGGTTAAACCAGGTGCACTGGCTCACACCTGTAGTTCCAGCTTCTCAGGAGGCTGAGGCAGGAGGATTACTTGAGCCTAGGAGTTTGAGTCCAGACTGGGCAGACAACAAGACCTCTTTGTCTCTTAAAACAAAGCAAACAATAACAACAAAACCCCAAACTAGCTGAGACTAGAGATCATCTCATTCAACCTTTCACTTAATGGATGAAAGACTAGGCCAGAGTAGTAAGGCACTTGGCCCAGGTCTGCACATCCAGTTCGCCTGAGAGCTGGGTCTGATCCTAGTCCCCCGAGCTTTCCATATGCCAGGCTGTGTGCCTGGCTTCAGGGCAGGCACGTCAGTGGGCATGTTTGAAAGTGTGCTTGCATGTGTGTATGCGTGAAACACACATGTGATTTGTGAGCCAGCAGATGTGTGTGTGAGAGCTGGTGTCACATGTACATATTGGTAGTC
The DNA here is from genome assembly GCA_963574575.1 of Galagoides demidoff. Lineage (NCBI taxonomy): Eukaryota > Metazoa > Chordata > Mammalia > Primates > Galagidae > Galagoides > Galagoides demidoff. The sequence continues at coordinate 15,110 of CAUYQV010040564.1, forward strand.
ACCATTTGTTCATGGGGCACCAGGACCCCCAGGTTTTCTCTCCCACTGAGCTCACTGTAACATGTGCCTGTTCCTTCTCCCCCAGAGTTTGCTGCTGGCCCCATATCATCTCCTCTGCTTTGTTCTGTCCTTGTCAATGCCAGGCTCTCTGCTGAGTTTCCAGGGACCACAGGGGGTCTTCTCCCAGCACGTCACTGAGAGGCAGCTAGGCAGAGGTGGGCTCCTAGCTGTCCCGGGTGTTTGCAGCACCTCCGGGGCACATTAGCTTTCCCATCATTATCACTGACCTGCCGCCTGCCCTCTGATGAGGGAGTCCTGGGAGGGAGTCCAAAAGTGATCTAGGGCTAAAGCTCCTTCTCATCTATGATAAGCCTCTCATCCAAGGGGTAAGGGGGAAGTCATTACTGTGAGCTCCCCTCTGGCCCCAGGCCGGGACCCTGGGCCCATGCAGGACCTGCTGACGTGAGGTGAGAAGGAGACCACAGCTTGCCCGCCATTCTCCGAGATATAATTTCTATTGTCCTTAAACCATCAAGCCAACCTAGAACTGAGTTGGAGTAAGTGGCTATATGGGGACAGGCTCCTGGGTTCTGGAGTTTCTCCATCAGAACTGGGTTCTCACCCTGCCCCAGCTGCGCTGGCCTGCAATAGCAGCTTCAGGACCACACAGCTCACAGGCCACGATAACACAGGATGAGGTGGTAAGTGAGTTTCTCAAATTCCCTCCAGTAAATTAAGAGAAAATTTTCACAAGTGGAGGGGAAGACAGGGGATTGGATGCCTGGAAGAGGGGTGGGAAATGTGGAGGCTCTCATATTTCTAATCACTTGGGTTCTCTCTCTGCCTCAGATCCCCTGTCAGTAAGACCAGGATAGAAACACCATTGCCTGTGCCTGGGGTAGCTGTAGGTAGTGCAGGGGTTGCGCGATACTGGCTGAGGAAGGCACACATGTGCTCGTGATACTGGCGGAGGAAGGCACACATGTGCTCACTTCTGGCGAGCAGCAGGGAAGGACTAAAGAGGCCCGGAAACACCGGCCCAGGGTCTGTCCTGCTGATACCCTCTCCTCTGGCGCTGTGTTGTCTCTCTCTTCAGGGGCCCTAAGACCAGAGAGGGGAGAAACCAACGTGGGTCACCCAAAAAAGTAAGCTGGAGGGAGATTAGGCCAAGCCACAGTGGGAACTTGGGCTCTGGCCCAGCAGCCAACCACAGGCCTCCTGCCTCTTCCCTTCTCCAAGAGCCACATCCGTGTGCGTGTGTAAGCTGACCACATGGCTGACCCCACAGCTGACCCCAGACACAGCTCCCTGCCCCACGACTGACCTGCTGGTGCTGGCCCTAGGAACCTCACAACAGTGTTACCAAGACCCTGCCCTTCTCATATGGAGATACAGCCGGCCAAGGATCCCTTCACAGACCTGCATCTGGTGGGTGCTAGAGCCTGGGAACCCAGTCAGGGACTCAGCCCTCCTTTGTCCTCCCTACCTTCATTCCCAGACAGAGGCACACAGGATGTGGAATCAGGCCTTCTAGCCTCTCTGAGCTGGAGAGAGCAAAGATGGATAGAGACACAGAAACAGAAAAACCTACACTAGTGTCCTGGCCCCACTCCTAACTCAGTGCCCCTTCAGCACTGTCAGGTCCTCTTGTCCTACCTCTCCCTCCTTCCCCTGTCACCTGTACCCCTCCAGTGCTCTACAGAGCCTCAGAGAGCTAGTGTGTATGGCTGGTGGAGGGGCAGGGAGAACGGGAAGGGGACTGGTAGAAAGGAGGGTGTAGCAAGAGGAACCGAACTGGGAGAGGAGCCGACTAGTCTGATGATAACTCAGCCTTTAAAATTTACCCCTGGGAGCCACCTCCCTGAAGCAGCAGGTGGTGGGAACCCAGATTGGGGAGGGGGAGCTGAGTAATCACAGGATTACTCAAACTGTTGCCCTGGAGCCTGGCCTGCCAGGAACTTACCAGCTAAGAGGCTGCTGGTGCCAGGAACTAGAGCCAAGCTGAGGTCAGGAACATCTCACCAGCCCCTGAATCGCTGCTCCAGCGGCAGCCCTAGCTCTGCCCACACCCACTGTCGGGAAGACCTTTGCAGCTCTCCTGCTGCTCTCTGCTGAGGTTTACCAAAAGAAACCTTCTAATTCCATAGGCATCCAAAAGGAGAGAGAAATGCCCAAGCTCACAAGCTAGCTCCTTTAATCATCTGAGTGACTTGCCTTTTGCCTCTCAAACAGGATCACCTTGGGATCTGAGGGGCAGTCCAGATGCTGGTGCCTAAGCTTGCTTGTCTTCAGCCTGTGCTTGAGAAGCAGGAATTTAGCCCCTCTTTCTGCTCTTGCACCAGGCTGTTTTTTCCAGGGGATGAAGGCAGGGTTGGACGGCTCCCAGAGCTCATTCTTGTATCTTCCCTGCTATTCAAAGGGACCTCTAAAACTTCATTGCAATACAGTACTAGGAAAAGAAAATGACCTCCTCTGGATTGCTTCAGAAATTGAAGTATCCCAGGAACATCCTATCAGAACCCCTGTGAGGAGAAATATGGTAGAGGCAAAGTAGTCCCTCTGCCTCCAAACTCCTCTCCTGCACATCTGCATAGCTGTGAGATTCATTGATAGCGCCCTTTCAATGCAGCCAGAGCCTGGCCCGGTGCCACCTTAGGAAACCAACCCTGGGCCCTGTCCAGGTGCCCCGGTCCACAGAGAGGAAGTGGTTGGGGTAAAGGAGGGGCTGCAGCCAGGGGATCTCTCCCCTCAAACCCCAGAACAACCCCTAGTTTGGTGGAGGATGGGTTCAGACAAAGGAAGCCTAGAGTCCTCATCTCCTCTTGCCAGTCTAGGCTGGGCCCTTTCCTCTGTCTCCTTTTTCTCCCAGAGCTATTGATCAAGGAGGCCTTATAATAATAGATATAAGTGATAGCTGAATTCTTACTCTGTGACAGGCTTTGTATACATTTTCATTTAATGATCACAGCCTTCTGAAGGAGACACGACTAGTGTGCTCCCCATTTACAGATGAGAAAACTGAGAGCACAGTGGCCGAGTAAGACTACACAGCCAGACCTCTGAAACTCTGCAACCAGGGCCCTCAAGCACTAAGCTCTGTACCCTATGAGGATGAGCTGCCCAAAGGCACCAAGGAGAATGGGGTAGGGTACAAGGCTATTGGCTGTAGGGGAAAGCATATGAAGGGAGTGTGGTGAAGTAGGAATGGAATTCAGGGAGGACACTCACAGAACGAAAGCCAGGACTCACGTCTATATAAAAGCCCTGAGAGATGTGATTCCCTGTATCCCAACTCTTCCTCTGTGGCCCCAGCTTCTTTCTGCCCTCCCCACTCCTTTCTCTAAGGCCAATGTAGGACAACTTATCCATTCCTATCCCCATCCTACAGACTCCCTCCAGGACACCACGGCCCCTTTAGGGTGTAGAGTGGGCTTCCATCTGAAAGCAGATGTGATGAGAATGAGATGGAGTCAGGCAGGCTGGGGCAGACATGACAGCTGGTCTGGTCAGTTTAGGTCCTGCCTGACCTTTACCCCTTCTTCAGTTCTTACTGTTTTATAGATTTAGCTCCCACCCTAGAGATGCCTATCTTGAGTAGTTTAAGTGGATCGATTTAGGAGATTAATTTTTTTTTTTTTTTTTTGAGACGGAGCCTCAAGCTATCCCCCTGGGTAGAGTGCCGTGGCATCACAGCTCACAGCAACCTCCAACTCCTGGGTTCAAGCGAGTCTCCTGCCTCTGCCTCCCAAGGAGCTGGGACTACAGGCGCCCACCATCATTGTTGTTTGGCGGGCCTGGGCTGGGGATTTGAACCCACCACCTTAGGTGTACGTGGCTGGCGCCTTAGCCGATTGAGCCACAGGCGCCGAGCCTGCTTTGAACTTTTATGTATAGAACTGTGATTTTAGAAATGGAAGAACAGAACAGCCTTGGAGAGGCTACTGTCAACGTTCTGCAGAATCCTGGCCTTCTCACAAATAAAGTTTGGTGGGCCCATCTCCGTCTATGCATATTGGCCAACAGTGACAGGCTGTGGACACTCTTAGTCTAGTAACACATCTCCTTACAGAAAAGAATGAATGAATGAGAAAGAGGAATGGTCTCTTTTCTTAGCTTAGGCTTCTCCTCTCTCCTCAGCCAGAACTCTCGGTCCCTTCTCCACTGAGACCACAGCTCCTGGCCAGGGGTCCTGCACACCCCCACCTGTCACCAGCATCCCTCTTTTCTCAGCTTTCAGTTCCCCCAGCTTCTGCAAATCTGGAAACCAAGGTGGTCGATACCACCACAGGGGAGCAAGGGAGGAAGCGCTGGGTGAGGGCCAGGGGAGAAGCGGTTCCACTCAGGAACACTACCCCAGCCCTGGCCAGGGTCCTCCCCATAGCTGTGGGGAGAATTTTCTGCTGATACACCCAGATCCTGGGGCTGAGAAAATATAGTGAAGCTAAAACTCAGGTGGGCGAAGGAGAGTCTGGGGTTTTGAAAAGCCACGAAAGACAGCCAGCCACCTGAAACCCCCTCCTGGTGCCCCCGCCACCCCCACAGTCTGGGACAGGAGAAAGGAGGGGAAACAAAAGAATGAGTGAAAACAACCAGTGGATGGGGGAGGGGATGAATCACCAGAGGAAGCTCTGAGGAGTGCAGCCCAGGCAACAGCCTAAGCAGCCTTTTCTGCTCCTGGAGGGCAGCAGAAGAACCTCACCCCAGGCCCTGCTGCCTCACTGCCCTATCACTGTCCCTCCCCCATCCTTCCTGAGCCTCACAGCCCCAGGGAAGGGAGCATTGCAGCAGCAGGAGGAGAAGAGACCAGTCCTCCTCCTTCCGCTTGGGACCAAGAGTGAGACCCAGGGCTTAGAAGACCCTGTTCCCTGGTTAGTTTGGCCAGCAGCACAGAGGCATCGGTGGAGGACAGCAATTACCAAGGCACATGTTGTCATTGTGATGCACAGAATGGACTCTTCAGATTCCTGTGCTGTGGACTTTAGCTGTTTGGGGTTTTCTATTAGGAATCAGAGGAAAGGGGAAGATAAAGGCATAGGAGCCATGAAAGGCAGGGGAAGCCCTTGATGAGTCTGCAGGAGGCTCTGGGCTTTCAGAGTGAGATCTGTGGCGCCCTGGGGACCTGGAATTTGTTCTGGTTATCACTACCACCAGACTTAAGAAAGATCAGAGTACAGCAAAGACAGGCATGTGACTGCGCACTTCTTGGCCTCCCACCCGCCACCCAGGCCCAATGCCAGGGCTTCATGCTCACTTGCTCCACACCAGCCATGTCCCTTGGTGGGGGAGGTGACTGGACCACCTTCTCTCTGGCTGGCTGACAGCTGCAGGCCACCACAGCATGGTCCCCATGCCATCCTTATCAGTACCTTCCCACAAACTGCCCGCTAGGCTGGTCAGGACAAGCTCTGTGTCTCCCCTGGGCAGCTAGCCCTCCCGCTGCACCTCTGCCTGGGGTCTCCACACTCCCACTGCTTCTGGGCGTCACACAGTCTTTGGCTGTCTTGGGAGTTCTCCATCTATGCCTCCCTGTGGGTGACTCCCTCAGCCCATGTGTCTTGTAAATCTGACTTTTGAGTTTAGCCTCTGCCTTTCTCATTCTTGGGCTATTTCTGCTCCTGTGTGTCTGGCCCAGAGTCCTCTAACTCTCCTCATCAGGGTCAGATAGATAACCGGGGCTATGAGATACCTGGAAATGTCCCAGTGAGAAGGAGCAGTGGCACTGATGCCCAGATTGAGGAGACCTCTTCTTCTTGCCAGCCTGAGTGGAATGTGTGTGCAGGGCTATGATAGAGAGCTGCCCCAACATGGCCATCAGCCATTCTCCAGACTCCTGCTTGAGGCACACCCTGTAATTGCTTCTCCGGGTTGATTTTGCTGGTTTGGGGCCATTTTGGGGAAGACCAGCCTGTCAATCCTTGCCTGGTAATGGGGGGTAGCCGGAAAGGAGACTGCAGTTCCGAGGGGCTCTCCTTCCTTGTTTGGAAGCTTTCAGTCCTTTCCCCACCCCTCTCTATGTACCCCTTGTTACTTCCTTGAACAGAAGAGGAGCTCTTTCCTTTCTGGCTGCCTTTTCCCCCTGTCCTCTGGGTGAGCTGTGCCTCCTTCACCATCCTTGGGGATGCACCCTTAGGGACCTGGCCAGGACCTGGGCTCTTTCCTTTGTCCTGGACCCCTGGAACTGGGAGATTCTCCACTGTTGGTTTTGTAGTTTTATGTTAAAATTTAGCTCCCTTGTTTTGTGGATGGTAGACCAGAGCTCGGTGACTTGACTTGTCTACAACTACATGGCCAGTCAGTGACAGAGGCAGCACCAGCTGATCCTCAGACCCTCCATCCCTGGGTCTTTCCAGGGCCCGGTATGGCCTCTATTCTGTGGCTTGTGGGAAGACCCTAGGTTGAAGCTGAAGCTGCTTCACACCTCAAGCCAGAGGATCATGGGCTTCCCTTTTCCCCTTTTGCCCTCTGCTCTGAGGGGTTCTTTGCCTTCCTTAACACAGTGGGGGGTGTATGATTTGCCACCCTTGCTCTGCTGGAAGGCAAAGGGACACCAGACCTCTGCCCACCAGCTGCTGGTACATGGAGCTAAGCCATGAAGAGGGTGAGGCTGAGGTCTTTGTGCTCCACCACCTTGGGCACCCCATCAAAGGGGTGACTAAACCTGGAGGACCACACAGGAACGTGCACACATATGCATGCACACACACACACACACACACGTGCACATGTGCGTATGGGACACACTAACTGGATTCCACTTAGCCCTCATGTTCTGGCCTGGGCAGAAGGCACAGCACCCCTGAGGCCTGGACGCTGGGATTCTAAGCCTTGCTGCTTGCTGACCTCAGTTCATTCTCATTGTCCTACTGCTCCAGGCACAGCAATTCCTCTGGCCCCCCTTTTCACCTCATTTATAGGCAGGTTGTAGGCACAGAGGAAACACTGTAATGGGAGCCAGAGAGTAAGTTCTGGGCCCTGGGTGATTACTAGCCTCCCTCACCTCCTAGCTGTGTAATCTTGGGTGAGGGACTCAGCCTCCCTGGGCTCAGTCTCTTTTTTGTAAAATAAGGAGAGGTGGATATCTCAGGTACTTTTGGAGATTCTTTCCAGAACTCAAGATAGAGGAGTTTCTCAACAGTTCCTTCACCATCACTGCTGTAAGGACCTGCCTGGGGAGCAGGACTACCCAGCTACTCCACCCATCTGCGGGACCTGGACCAGACACACCCTGCCAGAGAGGAGCACCCAGCTTTGCTCACACTGTTTCCAGCACATGCTGGTTTCCAGAGGGCTCAGGAGTATTGACAGGATCCCAGCTCCCCCTGCTCAGATGGCCCCTTTCACTTACTTCTCATGACTGAGCCTGGGATTTGCTGGCCTTGGCTCCCAGTCCTTCTCTGCAGGGGTGGTGCGAGTAGGGCACAGATGGTGCAGGTGGGATGAGGCCCTTTCAGCAGTGCCTCAGCCTGAAGCTCTGCACCTAGCACTCCCCCAGTGCTTCTGGGCAGGGGTGTTTAAGCTCCGCACCAAACAGGTGGCCAAGTGACAATCCCCCCCCAGCCCCCAGGGGGGCAGTGGGTAGGATGACAGGCGCCCCATGTGGCCAATCTGGGCCTAGGGCAGGTGTGAGGGGTGGGGCAGCCAATAGTAGGGGGTGTTGGAAAATTCCAAAACCACATGCGACAGCCACATGTGGTAAAAGCTGTTTCCACCCACCAGGGTATTCTGGCTGGGGAGCTGAGTGGAGATCACACTAGCCTGGGGCTAGGTTTCTACTCCTCCTTGCCTGAGGACCCTCTGAACCTGACACTCTTTGCAGGTGACTCCAGGGACAGGGATGTTTTCTGAGGTAAGTCCAGGATGTCTGCCCAGGATGGTGGCCTGTGCCGCCTGAGACCCTGTGGTTGCCAACAGCCCTGCCCAGTATGGGGCAATCTGGAAGGCTGTCCTGCTCTCCCACCACCCATCGTGCCCGAGTTCCTCCCTGAAGATTCCAGGTGCACTCTGGGCTGGGGCATAAATGAAAATGACAATGGCAGTAATGGCCTTCAGGCAAATACCCACAGTGTGCAGGAGGGCTCAATCCCTCAGAAATTTCCTTAGGAGCAAGTTGCTAGAATTGGGATGCAGATAATGATATCAATAATGATACAAGTGACACTAATGCCAGTCATTGGCATCACCCCACGTACAGCCTTTGTGTCAGAAGTGGCTCTGAATGTTTTATGTGGATTATCTAATCCTCACAAATCCTTTATGAGGTAGTACTGTTATCCCCATTTCGAAGATGAGAAAAGTAAGAAATGGACAGGCTAAGTGACCTGCCTGAGATTACATAGCCCGTAAGTGGGGAGTCAGAATTCAAACCCAGGCAGACGGGCCCCAGATCTTCCAGAAGAGACCGGCAGGTTTCTCTGGCTCTAGTCTGCTTTTGAGGGTCTCACCTGAGACACCTCCTGGCATGTGAGTGTTTATTTTCTTGGCCTGTAGGCCCTTCAAAAGAGCCAAACAATCCCAAAAGCTCTTGCAGCCTCCTGTCTCCTCTGTGGAGCACCTTGACCTTGGGAATTCCTCTTTAGGGCCCCTCAGGAGTCAGGGCTCCTCTTGGTCTGGGTTCCCCCTGTTCCTCATCTTAGACCCTACTTCTTAGAGTTGTCTCAATTTGGGGGCCAATTTTTAGAGTCTCTTGGCTTGGGGAGGACTTATTGTCTCCTGGATTCTGAAGAGGATCCCAGCAGCTCTTAGCCAGGTACAGGCCTCTCCCTGCTGGCCCTCCTGGGGCCCCAGGAGCTAGGCTGTAGGTAGGGGAGGAGCTGCCACTTGGATGCTTACCTCACTCATGGGGCAGGGTAGAGATGGTGGCAGAGGGCCAGGGGCTTGGGAGGGGATAAGGTGGCATGGTCCTGGCTGAAGTCTCTGTGGTAAGGGGTTAAGCATAGGGATGGGGTTTGGCCTCTTCTAATTCCCACTGCTCCAAAAATCCCCTTACTCCCCCCACCCACATATGGTCCCTGACCCCCTCCCCCAGCTCACCTGCGTCACTCCTGACCTGCTTTCCTCCCAAGCCCCTGCTCAGCATTTCCGTGGGGCCCTAGCTGGCTAGGGGCAGCTGAGGCACCAATCAGGACTGTGCTGAGCAAAGCAACCTCCCACCCGGAGGATGTCACATCCTAGATGGCCCCCGCTCCTGGCTGCCCAGCTCAGGGAGGAGAGTGATGCTCTGCTCTCTAATCTGACTTTGCTCGAAACAGGCTGTCATGATTTTGGCAGTGGGAAGAATAGCAGTGAGCTCTCAGAAGGAACCGGTACACAAGCAAGGAAGGCCCAGAGAGGTCCCCATCAGTTCAGGGACCCATGTTTACAGAAGCCTTCTGTACAGGTGTTGAGGGTGAGCACGGCTCTGATGGGCACAAGCTTTGGAAGTGAGGTGGAGTCGGGGCATTTTCTGGGAGAGTAGACTCTCCTACAAACTAGGAGAGTCAATCTGATGTGCTGAGAGGTCCCCAGAAAGGATGCTTACTCGCTACTGTTCATTGAAAGTCCTTACTGATGCTGGGTGCATGGTTCATGACTGTAATCCTAGCAGTTTGGGAGGCCAAGGTGGGTGAATTGCCTGAGCTCATGGGTTTGAGACCAGCCTGAGCAAGAGTGGGACCCCATCTCTGAAAAATAGCCAGGTGTTGTGGCGGGTGCCTGTAGTCCCAGCTACCTGGGAGGCTGAGGCAAGAGAATTACGCCCAAGAGTTTGAGGTTGCTGTGAGCTGTGCTGCCACAGCACTCTACTGAGGGTGGCATAGTGAGACTCTGTCTCAAAAAAAAAAAAAATTAAGTCCTTATTAAGGCCAGGTGCAATGGCTCATACCTGTGATCCTAGCTTTCTAGGAGGTAGGTTGATTATTTGGGCTTATGAGTTCAAGGCTAGCCTGGGCCAGAGCAAGACTCCATCTCTACTAAAAATAGAAAAAACTAGCTGCTCATAGTGGCTCAAGCCTGTAGTCCCAGCTATTTGGGAGGCTGAAGCAAGAGGATCACTTGAGCCCCAGGGTGACAGAATGAGACTGTCCCCACCACCAAACAAAAGAAAGTGGTTATTGAGCTGAGCTGGGGCACCCTTTTTACCCGCTGTAGTCTCAGGCCCCAGAGCACGGTCTCTTTGTCCCTTCTGCTCCCTATAGAGATGAAGTCTTCCCTGTCCTTGAGCCCTGCACAGTCTGGCTCCAGGCTGGTTCACATCTCAAGATTTGTCAACCACACCAAACCTGGCTTGTACCACAACACCTGGTGCAGGCTCCCTGGCTGTTCCTGCCTCCCCACCTCCTCCTCCCTCCTCTCTGGCCCAGTAGCCCATCCCCTCCCCTCCCAGCATCTCTCTTCTCTCGTCCATGGCCCCTATTCCTCTATCCTCTCCTTGTTTCTTTACAGAGCCTTTCCCTCTTCAGGCTTCTTCCTCAGCTTGTCCACTTGCCCTAATCTGTTTCCTCACACCTCCCTTTCCTTTCTGTTTTTTCCAGGCCAACCTATCTCAGTCTCTGCCATCTCTTTCCAGTCTCTGACCTCCCAGATCCCTTGCTGGGTTCATCTCCATGTCACCATGCCCCAGTACCAGCTCCTGCCCCCAGTCCTACTCACAGGTGTGGGTCTTCTTTGTAGCCAGCAGCTCTGTAAAGAGAAGGGAGGATCAGCACCCCAAATCCAAGCCCCCTAAGTGGCTGAGACACACCCCTACTCCCAAGATCCCATCCCACTGCCTTCCTTGCCAGATGGGCTACCCTCCCTGATGCCCCTCTCCTCTTCCTACTCTGCCCTTCTGCCAGTGGTCTTCCTATAGGTCCTCAAAAGTGCCAGGTCCCTCATTGCCTCTGGAAGTTCCCCTAGCTACCCCTTCTCCTTGGGGTGTCCTTTCCCCCCACACCCCTTAATCTAGCCAACTTCTCTCTATTTCTCAGGTCTCAGGCTATGTCTCTCCTTGGGAGAAGCCATACATGCCCCTTCCCCTGCCTCACACACATGCAGCATCCTGCATCTGATTTCCTGGCACAGGCCCCATCACCTAACTGGCACAATTGTGTCATTATCTAAGAGCTGGGTCTTTCCTGCCACACTGTAAACCCCATGAAGGCAGGGACACCTCTTGTCCACCTTGTTGTTCCCAGAGCCCATTAGAGGTACATAATAAATATTCTGCAGCCAGAGCCAAACCTGCAGGGAGTGAGACCTCCTGCTTCTTATCTGCTCCTGAAAACACTGGGGAGCTGGGTGGGGGGGATCAGGGGAGAGGAGAGAACTGTGAATACAGACTCCTCTCTGGCATCCCTTCCCAGCTGCCTGTGTATCTGGGTCTGTGTGGAGACCAGGCAGTAGGGAGCACGGGGTGGGGGTGGGGGGTCCAGTGGGGGTAGTGGTGAAGTGTGTGACAGGGTGCAAGGACTCAGGGCAGCTCTTCTGGACAGCCTCAGCTGGAGCATGGCTGGGGCACTGCGGGCCACACAGACCATTCACCAAACATCTAGCAAGGGAGCTGCTGGAGAGATTTCCTCTGCCAGTCCTTGGTCCATTTTATACACCCAAAGCACAGGGCCAGTCTTGTGTCACAGAAAGCCCTCAGTCCTGCCTCATGCCCACTACACCTTTCTTCACCTCTGACTCTGTTCTTGGGTTATTTTTTTCCTTTTGCTCTCCAATCCGGACACCCACCCCGCTTCCCAGGAAACACTGCCCCTCTGCCTTGGGATGCTCCCCGCCAGCAGGCTTCTGTCCTGGGCAGGTGGGGGAGAGTGGGCCTATGGCCTGGGTGCTGTGGGGTGGGACAGGGGAGACTGCACAGCCCTGCCCAGCCCCACCCAGCTTCCTCTCTGACGTGGCATTGCTCACCATGCTCCCCTCGCTTGCCTAGACAGCTGAGTTCTCCCTCTGCCAGGTGGCCCTGGAGCTGACAGCTCTGGCACTCAAACTTTTGCCCTCTATGCTCAAAGCTGAACAAGCATGTGGCGGTGGTCCCTGCTTTGAGGGGCTTCCTGCTTAAATGATGTGTGGGGCCCGGACTACCTTATTTCTGTCCCTCCTTGCTGCTGACCCCTGCACCCCTGGGGCCAGGCTGATAGTCATTGGCAGCTGTCAGGGTGTGGCTGCCACCCCTCCAACCAGGTCTGTCCCTCCTTACAGGGAAGCTTTCTACCAGTTTTCTCTCCTCGGTGGATGAGACCGAGCTGCCAGCTTCCTGCCACTGTTGCCTGGGGGCCTTGCCAGCTGAGATCAGGAAAGCAGTGTCCCTACCAATTCCCAGGGTCACTGCCCACACCTGATCCCTCACTGGGACTGGACCTATCTTCTCTGACTCTGCTCTCTCCTTTTCCTCCCCCACCGCAACCTGTCTCTCCTCCCTGACTTCTTCCTTTCTTACCCCTCAGTGCCTTCCCTGTCTCTCCCCTCTTCCCATTGCTCCTTCTTCAGCCTCCTTCCAGCCCCTCCTCCTGCTTCGGTTTCTACCCAGGCTTGCTCTGCCTCACCCTTCTGCCCTCCTCTGCCAACCCACTGCTCTGTCCTTCTCTGTACTTTGCTCCCTCCCTCTCCTCCTCACTTCTGCCTAGTCTCTTCCCATTTCTCCCTCCTCCAGACCTCCTGGCAGTCTCTTCTACCTGTTGCAGGGCAGTGAGCTATCTTACCCCCCGAGGCTTGGTGATGTCTCTGTGGGGCCCTGTCCATGGGGCAGCTCCCTCAGTGCAGTCCTTGCTGCCCTGGCTGCCCAAGAGGGCAGGGAGCAGGGCCCAGGGGAGGGAAGAGGGCGGGGAGGGAGCACCTGGCCCGTCAGCAGGCAGGGGAAAGGAGTGGCTGGCAGAGCGTCCTGGCAGCAGGAGGGGACATAAGGAGGGGCCAGCAGACCGGGTTATGGAGCCTAGAGGAGAAACAGAGTAGAAGAAAAGAAGGGAACTAGCATTTGCATTGCCGGATCACCTACTGTGTGCTGGGCCCTTGCCAGGCACTTTATGTGAATCCATGATTTTGCTTGTGTAATTCCTCACAATAGCCACCGTAGGGAAACATGATCACCCTGGATTTACCAAGAGTCAAGTGATGCTCAGAGATATCAATGGCTTGCCTACATGACTGAGCTATGATTTGAACCCAGAACAGATTCTGTGACCTCAGAATCCTATGGCTTATCTCTGACCATGGCAGATGACAGGAACAGGAGAGTGGGGAGAGGAGAAAAGGGGAGGGGAGGGCATGTTTGGGGGATGCTGCCTCTTCTGCAGATTGGGTCATGCTTTAGTTCCGGAGGCCCCCTGATGTCCACTGCGGACAAGGAGCAGGCCAGGAGGAGTGTGCTAAGGCAGGGGCCAATGGGAGGGGAGAAGAGGGAGAGATGTCACCCTGGACTGGTTGGGAGAAGGAGAGGCCTCCAGACTGAGGCCCACATTGAGGCTTGCACAAAGGGCCCTAAGGGGTCCCTCCCTGCCTTCCTCCCCTCCCCTGGGTCCAAGAACAAGGGGGTCTGTGGACTCCAGATGCCACTTTTCCCTTGCACAGCCTGGACCCAGAGTTTGATTAGCTGGGCCTGGCTCTCCTGGTTACCCAACAAGCAGCTGGCTGGGGGCCAGGCTGCAGTGGAGGCTCCTGGGCACCACCTCCTGCTCTCCTTCCCAGCTGGTAAACAGCAGAGCAGGAGCCAGCCACGCCACAGCCTCGTGACTCGCCCACTCCCCCCACCTGATGCACGTGGCACCTAGTGTGGAGAGGGCAGGCAGCTGTCCCTTCCCTCTTCTGTCCTCCTGCACTGCCATCCTCTCTCCTGCCCCACCCTGGAGTTTCATACTTTGCTAGCATCAGCGCCTCTGTTCCTGGGTAGCTCCCAGAGCCTCCCAATGGTTGCAGCCTGAGGGACAAAGGTTAGAAGTAGAGAAGGCTTTTCTGACTCCTAAGACGTTTGACAAGGGATGGGAAGTGAGGAAGAAGGGGAGCTTTTGGAGACCTTCTATACTAAGAGTCTAGGGGCATATATCTTGCCTCTGAGGCTTGGATTGTCCCCATGGGTTTCTGGTAAATGTGGCCCAGGCTTCTGCATGTGCTTCTCTGCACAAATGGGGATGCTAGTCTGTTTGGGGGCCCTGCCCCTTGGGCACCCCATCAAGCACCATCTGGGAGCCAGCAGGAGACTGGATGTGGAGTGTGGGAGGGTTCAGAGCAGTGGGGGTAGTGTGGCTCTGTCTCTCCTTCCCTAGACCTTCACCTTATCCTCTCTCTCTATCTCTCTAATCTCTGCTGCTCCCTGATGGCTGTGGCTCTCTGGCTCTCCCCTCCCTGTCTTTCCTCTTTTTTTTTTTTTTCTTTGAGAGGGAGCCTCAAGCTATCCCCCTGGGTAGAGTGCCATGGCATCACAGCTCATAAGCAACCTCCAACTCCTGGGCTCAAGCGAGTCTCCTGCCTCTGCCTCCCAAGAAGCTGGGACCACAGGCGCCCGCCACAACGCCCGGCCATTTTTTGGTTGCAGCCATCATTGTTGTTTGGCAGGCCCGGGCTGGGGATTCGAACCTGCCACCTTAGGTGTATGTGGCTGGCGCCTTAGCCGATTGAGCCACAGGCGCCGAGCC